>VZSC01005051.1:598462-623482 GCA_013398225.1 Steatornis caripensis
TCTTGCTGGCCGGTCCTTCCTAAAAAGTACATAGCCGTCCATGACTGCATTCCAGTCATGCAAGCTCTCCCACCACGTCTCTGTGATCGCAATGAGATCGTGGCCCCGTGACCACGCACAGATCTCCAGCTCCTCCTGTTTATTCCCCATACTGCGTGCATTGGTGTACAGGCACTTCAGGGAGGTAGTCGAGCACGCAGGTTTCCCTGGAGGGGCGCACAAGGATCCACTGTCGTCATACCCATCCTTGAGGTGGTTGAACGCCTGCTTCTCATTTTGGGAGGCAGGCGAGAAACCTTTGTTGCTGCCTTGATTGTCCTTGCTTATTCCCCAGTCAATTGCAATGGCATGAGTATTGCCATTTTGGACCCCACCAAATAGCATAGCTCATGTGGATTGTCTACACTTAAGAACTAACAGGAAACGTTTGCAGAGACAGCAAACTAATTAACATTGTTGGTAGGTTTCTTAAAAAAATGCAGTATTTGTGGCTGAAATTGAAGAGCTATATACTTAATCTGATTGTATTTTCCTGTGAGGGTATCATCTAGCAATTGTTGAGTGTCACAGGTAATTTAAAAAGAACCCCAAAGTTTAGTGAGTGTTCATTCTCTGCATCAGTTGCCAACAAGAAAAGAAGAATGGTGTAAGAAAAAGCCTGTAGCATCTGGTTGGCATTCATTCTCAATCGTTTCTGTAATTGTCTGCCGTTAAAGGAACATGTGATAATAATTGTTATTGGCACCTTCCAGCATAAGAGTACCCTGACATCTTAGTTGTTCTTTTTCAGGGCTGAGTAAGGTTTTAGGAAGGTCAGTGGGGCACATCTGTATGGGTGTAGTTCTACAATTTTGCGTCAGTATGGAGTGCAAGCAGAGTGAGAAATACTTATTTTCAAAAATTAGTATTTGCTTATATTCCATATAAAATGAAGGCACTAGCCTTAAAAGGAATGGCTTACTTGACAGATGTCAGTAAAGTTCTGTAAACCATTTGGGAACTGTTTGGACATTAGTATTTTTGCAAGCTATGTTATTTATCTACAGATAATAAGTAGCAAGCTGTCCCTGACGAATATATTTTTCGCAAACTTTGTGATAAATATTTATTTGGCTATTTTCTGTACACCTTTGTCCCTTGGGGTTTTTTTGTTCCTGCTAAGAAGCTTTTAATTCATCCTCTCTAATTTGTAAATTGTCGACAACGAGAAACTAATAGTAGTGCAATTAAGAATAGCTGGTGGACAAAAGCTTGATGCTACTAAGTAGACTTAGCAGGCCTTTCATGTGTAGGAATTTGAGAAATAAAACCCCCATCGCATTCCTTTAATCCCTTTCCAAATGTAAGACTATGCTGGTTTGTTGGGCAAACTGTGTAAAGAACTTAAGGGCATGAATGTTTGAGGAATAGCTCTAGCCTTCCACAGTAGAGAAACGACTATTGTTTTTTCTAGGGAAATACTCTGGCATGTGCCACCTAGTCCAGTGGTGACCACCATTACCTTTGTTTTGATAAAGGTAATGTGTAACTTGACAATTAATATGTATGATCTTAGTGATAAATGTGTTAGTTGTATATTGTAGAAACTGCACAGCAGTTTTTATGGAGGATGTCAGCATCTAAAGAGTAGTAACTTTTGATTGACGGGCAAGAGAAAATTGCATATTCTGCGGTCTGATCTGCATCAATCAGCCCCTTCTCTAGTTTTGTAGCTCACTTGCTCTAATTGGACTCTAGATGTGTAAGAATTTAGCTATATGGATCGAGTTAGTAGACCAGGGTTTTGAATTGTAAATGCTATTGGACATATTCCTGTGTTAAAATACCATAGGTATGTTGTCTATATTATTTATAATAATAATTATGAAACGATCATGTTTTGAATAGTTCAAATATATAGACTCTAAGTGTATAGCTGAAAATGGTTTTGTGTTTTCTTGTAGCTAACAGAAGATGAAATTGCAACTATTCTGAAATCTACCCTTAAGGGACTTGAATACTTGCACTTTATGAGAAAAATACATAGAGATATAAAGGCTGGAAACATCCTTCTGAACACTGAAGGACATGCAAAATTAGCTGATTTTGGTGTGGCTGGCCAGTTAACAGTAAGTACCTGTGGAAAGATGATTTAAAAATGCTTTAGTGCTCTAACCATGTTCTTTTACTTTAGTTTTTTGTTCTGCCTTGGATTTTGTGTCTGAGGAGTGACTAGTGGTAGAGCTAACATTCTTTATCATATTGAGTGTTGAATGTGTTCCAGGACGATTTAGTTTTTAGCTGTTTATTTTTATAACCCAGTGTACTTCAAGTGTCTGATGAGCCCATTTTAAACTTTTCTTTGAGTTTTATCATCATTGTCACCTGTTTGGCCTTTGTAGGCTGATGGGCTGAATCTGTTTGGTCTTAATTGTAAGTCAATGCCATTCGACCTTTGGATGGCTAATTTAACTTTTAAATACAGAATTATTATCACAATAATCCGGAGAAAAGCATCTCTGTTTTAATTGCATAAATGATATAATTACAGGATACAATGGCAAAACGTAATACTGTTATAGGAACTCCGTTTTGGATGGCTCCTGAAGTAATCCAAGAGATTGGCTATAACTGCGTGGCAGACATCTGGTCCCTTGGTATCACTTCAATAGAAATGGCTGAAGGAAAGCCTCCTTATGCTGATATTCACCCAATGAGGGTAAGTCTGTGTGGTTGTGTTTTTTTGTTTGTTGTATTAAAAAACCCGGGAAACTCACAAAATGAACACGGGAATCATAAAACTGTACCTCTGTGGACAAAGGTTTTAAGACTTGGGATTTTTACTTGCTGTCTTGCTTCCTATTTACTGCGATTTGCCTGTGTTTTAACACATCTCTGTAAGGTTTCAGAGTGCTTTTATCTCCGCTTGAGAAAGAACTAAAGCAATAAGTGCTTGATTGACTTGAAGGCAGCATACAGAGTCTATTCCATAATGTATCTGCACTTGGAGAGCTCCATAACCAAGAGGCCACCCCCCTTTGGAAGGGAGTTTTGAAGTGAAGATGACCTAAAGAAGATTGAGAATTGTCCTGTGTGAGCACTGCTAATATTAGTTACCCTGACAGCTTTTATTTATTACTGACTCTTAAAATCTGTTACTGAATTAGTTTACTTTTTGCAAAATAAAGTGTAAATAGAATTAGTTGCTTTATGAGAAGTAGCAGTTATAAAGGAATTACTTGGAGAAGTTCATGGGGAACAATGTTTTTCTAGGAATAACTTGCCACTGTTAGTCATGCTTTTATTTTCTTATAATGAGCTATAGAATAGCTGTACTGATTGCATTGAGCATCTATAAATAGTTTTTGAACTGTTTGTATCTACAGCCCATTTGGTATTAATAAGGTACCTTATATTGCTAAAAGCAGATAGTCTCATCTTTGTGATTTGCTCCAAAAGTGGCATGCATACTAGATTATTTTACTCAGTTTTCTTTTGCTGATGCCACATATATCAGGATCTTAATATAAGGAAGCCACCACTGTTGAAAGAGAAGGTACAGTTCTTACATGATTACTGTAAGGTGACACATATATGAGTTCGAGTGTATTTGGTGCTGTGGGGTTCTTGATTTTTGTTTGTGGGGTTCTTGATTTTTGTTTGTGTGTGCTTTTAGGAGCAGAGATGTTTCCTGAAGTTTTATAGCAACATGCAGCTCGATTAAAGCTAGTGAGTGTTTTGCAGTTAGAAACATTACATAATTTTGAAAGCAAAGCTTAGTAATTTTCCTGCACCATACTTTTTCTTTCCTGCATAAGTAACTATTTAAAACTACTGCTCAAACTGAAAACACTTGGATGAAAGCTGAGAATAAAATAGGTATCTCTGAAGCTCGTTTTTGATGGGATTTTAATTTAATATGCAATAACACTTAAAAATATTTTGAAGAACTATTGATTACAAATTAAATACATTTGATGATGCTGGGGATTTTGGTTGTACTTTTAATGAGTGTCTTAATTACATCTGAGTTCATTTTAACGTCATTATATGTAGTTGCACTAGCTGTTGAAAGGTGAGGGCTACATTATCAGAGAGGATTTTTATGTGGATGATAATAGCTGCTTATAAATCAAAGGTCACTGAGTTTGAAAGCTTGTGAATCTGTTTAATTCTTGTAATTAAATGAATGCTGTCAAAGGCCAAAGTAACTTAACACAACAATTCTGGATTACATAGAACATGTGTTCTTGTTAATAAATTACGTTATGGTTTTTAAGGGCTTGTATGCAGTTAGTACTCTTTTGTATATTTGATACCTACAGTTTTTCTTAATTTTTATTAGTGAAGTTGTTACAGTGGTTAACAAGAAATACACAGACTTAAGTTGCTATAGTTTTCCCAGTGTCATATGATATAGCTTCACAGGACTTTTGGACATATGTAGATGCTTTTCTACTTTGTTTTAGTTATGACACAGAATCGATACAGGCAAGCATGAAAGCTTGGGCAGATTTTCATTGTTTTTTCTAGATGTTGCTGGAGTTCTGTGGTATTTATGTAAGGCAAAATTTTGTTAGTTGGGAATGCATGCTGAAATTACCATGTGCACTATTTTGCTGTAGGCTGGTTGGCACTGCCACAAAGGCAATGCACTGCCAGTAGGCCGTTTCCTTGTCAACTGCATTTACAGCTTAATAGAAATATTACATGACTTCTTTAAACAAGTGTTTTGGCAGAGAGGAAATAGCAGGTTCCATGCAAACAAGCATAGCTTCCTCCGCTTAACCACACTCTAGCTACTCCAAAGAATTGTACTAGTTTCAGTTGGGAAACAATGAGAAGTGGGGGGTGCAAAACAAAATTTTGAGTGGTGGTGGAGAAACAGCAGGTTTCTTCTGTTTAAGTATTCCTGCTTTAGTATATTTGACTGTGTAAGTGCCATCAATGCTACTTCACTTTTTTTTTTGCTGCAAACCTGAGTTCAGTAGAGCCTGCAGTTGTCATACTTGGTTTGAGGCTCAAAGGTCAAGACTGTTTGCTAGCTTAGTAAGTCTAATGCTTTATTCACATAAGAATTATGGAATGTCTCACATACCCGATGTCAGAATCCTTTTGTGCTTTTGCTAATGATGAAAAGTTAGACTTCTGTATTTTCTTTTGAGTTTTCATCAAAGAAGGAGTGTTTTCAAGTAGTTTTAAAGGAGGAAAAAATACAAATGTTCTCTGGGTTGATGTAAAACGTGGTGATACAGCCACTAGAAATAGCAAGGAATTTGCTGATAAGTCAAAATCCACTCAAACCTAGATAACTTAACCCATCCAGCAGGTCTGAAAGCATGTTGATTGCAGTAGTCTGTGCAGCAACCAGGGTTAATGTGGCTAGCAGCATTTGCATCTGCCTTTCCTCTGCTGGGATGAGCAGTTACAAATTTATAGTGGAGCTAACTAAAGGGAGTGTCAGTATGGTTCTAGACCAGGACTCAATCTCCTACTCTGATGCGTTTTAACAGCTTTGTTCCTGTGTCCCCCATTGACTGCAGCATGTGTGCTGTCCTTTAGTGATAAAATATTTATGTCCTGCTACTGTCTGAATTGAATTCAAACCATAACTCTCCTCTTCATGCAGTATCTGTCTTTATTATTTCTGTTTCTAAATTCCTGGTTTTTTCCAGTCTGTAATGTAAGCATAAAGATTGACACTGTTTTGCTGTATTAGTTGAGATTTTGATTTTTGGTTTTTGATAAGAATTGGTTATTTGCTTTTGAAATACTTTCTGTGTTTGCTCATCAAGCCATGATCTCAAATTTGTCATGTAAAAGGGTTGGTTTTGGTGAAAGATCCTTTAAACTGCAAAGTTTTTGCTTGATCATAATCCACCTTCTGCTGATATTTGGCTTTATTACCAAGTAGATTAACAACACTTTACCATAAAGTTAATCTTAAACCTTAAGAATGGCTGTTTTTTGAGATCCTTTCTCTAGGACCCTCCTTACCAAAGATTTTGCTTTATATTCATGCGGTGACATCTTCACTTACTGCTCCGAGGACGTGATTTTTTATGATCGATTTAAGCCAATTTGAGTGTGGGCTGCTGGTTATAGAGACAGCCTGTCCTTAGCCAGGAGTCTCTGACCTTTCCGTTAAGCAAACACTAACATTTTTGTGGCCTCACATGGAGTTGGATAAAGGAACTGATGTTCTGAAAAGTTAACCTGACAGAAACCTGCTAGAACTGAGCCGAAGAAGCTGTAGGAACAGGGGAAGTGAGTTGAGTGGAGTTACTGCCTCTGGCCACAGCCATGCACTGAGCCTTCTAGACCAACTGTAAAACTGCAACCTGCTTTTTATAAAACTTGCTCTTCTTTGCAAGGTGGTTGGTGTGCTTCAGGTAACTGCCGGGAGCTCTCTTCCAATAAAAACATAACCTTAAAATCCCCCAAACTTTTCTTTCAGTCCTATCAGGCAGCTGCAATGATTCATGCTGCTGTGGTATGGAAGAAGCTGGTGGTAGATGTGTTTTTCAACACTTCATAGTATTGGCCTTTGTTTCTTCATGGTGAGGTTTGTTGGAAACGGACATGTGGGCATCACATGTTCTGCAGTGAACTGGAGGAAGCCAATTTGAACTGCTTCCATTTGCCTTAAGTCCAATCATGATATTTATTTTTCCATGGCACTTACCCAGATTATCCATGCCTCCTGCTTAGCCTGTGTCATTTCCACCCTGGACTAATCTGTTCGCAATAACTTTTTATTCCTGATGTATCTTATAACAATCTGCCATTTCCCAGTTTTTTATTCCCAGCATACTGCATTAAAACTGGATATTGAAGTGAGAATTATTGCTGTGTAAAAGTGTAAGAACCAAGGACGGTGTCATGTTGAGCATTGCTGTGTGATTGAGACAGTTCTTCAGTCATTAAGAAAATGGTTTCCTCTATGCCTTCTGTGCCAGAAGCTGAGGAGAGGGGAAAAAGAAAAAACGCTTCTGGCAATGTCAGATGTCTTTCTGTATAGTCACTATTGCATTTCTTCTCTCCAACAGATGGAATTGTGTCATCATTTTCTATTTTTTCAAGAGTTCACCTGCCTTATCTCAGCATTACTGCTTTTAATTTAGGGTAGGTTTGTAAAAGTATGTTATATGGTTTTCTTATTTTAGTGCTTTTGCTTATCTTTAGAAAAGACTTTGAAAGTCCTTTTCCTTTTAAGAACTTTCTATGAGACACTCTTTGTTAATTTGTAACTTGAGATCTTGCCTGCTGTTTCTAGATAGAGTGAGCTAATACTTAGAGATTTAAAATAGGTATTTTTGATTGTACATTACTGTTTATTATTTTACTACCTCTTCAAAATCTTATGGAAGAATGATAGTGAGCTGTGGTAGGTCTCACTGAGCGTGATTCCTCAGGGAGGTCGTAGTTCTTCAATATTTTTGTTTTGTGTTCTATGTTGTCATAGTTCCCTTATAATTAAGTATCCTATGTGCTCTTATGCAACTCAAGATTATTTTTAAATAGTTAGATTTAGATTATTTTATATTATTAAATTTTAGTTAGTTCAAATTATATTTCAAAGATATTTTAAAATAGTTAAATCTTAAGGCTTCAAAAAAAGCATATGGGACTAACACATCTATTTCTTTGAATGGTAAGAATGCAAATAGTTAAAAGTGAATTCCCCTTTTTCAGGATCCTCTGTTGTATCCTGTCTTGGCTTTTTTAAAAGATATTTCTTCCCAGGACAGGATTTTAGTGTGTGTTTGTCTTACACAATGCCATAGTCATTCTAAATTGGTAAATAATAAATGATGATATTAACTATGTCCCAGCCAAAACGAGCCCAAATGTATACTGTATGTTTACAGTGGGGACCCAAGACCCTTATGTGATATGGTTGAGGCAGTAAACTGGAACTGAGAAGCCTGTGTCTTGCTTCAGGCTTCCCAAAAAGCTGTCGGAAGGCCTTTGGACCTCTCTAGGCTTTAAATGGGGGTTTTGCGTTTGCTTTAAACTGACTTAAATGCAGACAATGGCTGCGAAGTGGTGGTACTCCTGCCTGTTTCTGTGCATATTTCACACCCATATATGTTGGAATGAACATTTAGGTGGCCACATGATGAGCCAGATCAGAAAACTGATCCATCTGATAACTAAGCAAGTAGTAAGAAGTAGCTTTCACTGCTACTGTTAATATGGTGCTCAGACTAGGTGGGGACAAAAAAATGTGGCTGGAACTGGTAGGAGAATCGGGTCATCCCTTTTTGGGTATCAGCCAAGTTGGTGCTAAAGTTGAATTAGAGTAATTGCACAACCAGAGTCTCAACTGTCCATTTGTAAATTTCTTATGATTAAACCTTAATAATTATTTAAAGAAACTCCTGCATACATAAGTACATCAAAGGTCATCATGTATCCAGATGCAGTTGTGCTGCTATGCTGTTTTTGCTGCTCTGGATTTCATTTACTTTTTGAATGCAGAGAGAGTTTGAGGGAAAGGAAAGAGGTTGCTCTTCCGTTTTGTGGTAGACTAGCAAGTGTCTGCAGACTGTGGCACTGCTGTGTAGATGGCCCTTACAAATACGTGTTGTAAAGGACAAACTGACTTCTTTATAGCCTGTCCTACCTGTGCTTTTGGACTTTTTCTAGTTGGACATATCAATAAAACAGGACAGGGTTCTAGACCTTTCATGAGTAAGTGTCCCCCAACAAAGCCTCCCTCCTTCTCAATCTCATGTATTCTTCCTTCTTTGAATGCTATCACCATGATACAGCTGAACGTCATGGGGTAAACTTCCAGTGGCCTTCAGTTCGCATACAGCTGAAGGCAGGTGTTGCTGCATAATGTATTTGCCTCTGTATTACTATTTATAGCCAGAATTTCAAATAGGTGTTATAACTTTATTCAAGAAAAAAAAAAGATTAATATAGGGCAGTATTTGTCTAACAGAAAATAAAGTGTGTTCTCTATGTAGATTGAGAAAAAAGGGGGAAAAAAATGTCAAAGGAGTTGTTTCCCACATAAATCACCATGAAAAATGCAACTCGTGGTAATAGGGTATGTAGCATTTTTTCTGAGTGAGTAGCAGTATTGTATGGTTCAAAGCAGTCGCACCTATGCTAATACCAGTTGCTGATGTTGGTATTGTATCTTTGGTAGTTTTCTTTTTTTGTTCAACAACTTTCTTTTCAGGGTTGAACTCTAAGGAAATGTGACTTTATTTAAGGGTTCTTAAAAAAGGAAGCTTTAATTTTTCATTTAAACATGCTGCTACTTCAAATCAGTAAGCAGCCTGTCCTCCTGCTCTGATCAAAATGTGAATAGTTATTGTATGAATTAAAAAAAAAAAGACTTCTTTCAGCACTACACATAAGAAAGATGTGCCAAATGCTGTTTCATTCCAGGTTTATTTCACTTGTCAAAATAAACAAAGGTTTTTAAGTTTTTTTTTTTGTTGGTTTGGGTTGTTTTTTTTTTTTTTTAAACTTGAAGAATGATCAGTGTTTATAGTGTGTGAACAGACCTCTTTACCTGAACTACTTCTGGTGTGGTAAGTAGTTGCTGAGCTGCAGGCCAGTTCCTAACACCTTGTTTGTGACTTGACTCCTTTCAACAAGGCTTCTGGAATTGAGACATGATAAATGTTGGGCAAGTTAGAGTAAGTTATTGTGTACATTTGAACTTGCACATCTGTGTGTCTTCCATTTTTTGTGAGTAAACACCTGATGTGCGTATCTAAATGAGATATTTGCATAGACTTGGCTAAATCTTAATGTTTAGATATTAGATCTACTGATCACCATGAGAGTTGCCCTTTCTGTAAGTTAAGATGCCTGTTAGTGCTTGCTGTAATTGTAATGAGGGTTGGACTTGGTTGCTTATTTTGTCAGCATTCTATAGTACGTATGTAAAAGCGAATTTTCTATGGGTTGTTAAATGTAACTGAACTTGAGGAAATACGTTTATGCATTTTCTGGAACACAATTAAGGCAACTGTTAACAACTGCAGCAATATCATTTTTACCAGGTGAAAAGAGCCTGTTTTTAGATACTTGATAATTGTGTCAGTTTAACTCTACCACAGTGAAAACTAGTGTTATTTTTAGCAGTGGATTGAAGCTAAATGAAGTGCAAACTATGGTTCTGCAGAAAAAGCATTGTTTGTCAAAGTTGTACTTGTTGCTCATGGGCAAACTGCTCATAGAGCTGCAGAGACCCTGCTGCATAGATTGCTTTTTTTTTTATTTTGAAGGTATATATGGATCTCCAAGCTTAAAGTTATGATTTATGGGTTTAGTTAAAATGTGTTCACTGATGTCTGTCAGGTGATCTAGGGAGGGTTCAGGTGCTTTCCTCCTTAGGCTCCTATTCTCTATGGAAATGCTAGACAGATATAGACACAGTACCCTTTGAACATAACTTCTTTTTTAGTATTTAATGCCTGCAGGATTCAGGGAGGAAGCAGATTTCAAAAGGACTTAATATGCTTATTTGCTTGTGACCAGTCCTTCTATGGACTTGCTGTAGAGGGGACAGTGGGGAATATTCTGCTCAGTGAGGAGGTCAACCCAGGCAAGTGCCCCTGGGGTATAGTCTAGTTTCTTGTGATACAGAAATGTAACTTCTTCCCATTTTTCAGTATACTTAGCTTAGAATTTTAATGAAAGTCCCTATATACCAAGCATAGCTTATTCAAAAAAGATAAATAAAGTAAAAGAAACAGTATGCTAGTTGTCCTCAGACACCGAAGACAAGTTTTGAGGTGTCCAGTTGCAAAACATATGAAATAAAGCTTGTTATAGTTTACTTACTTTGTTCAACTGCAATTGATAATTAATTGCTTGACTTTACCAGATTCAGTTAAGTGCATCGAGCCTCCAGAGAGTGATGTGCTAGCTAGCATGGCAGCGTCTAGTTTCCAAGACTTGACAGCTTGCTATGCAAAGGGATAGTATGCTCAACATCAGCCCATTTCATGTGGAAAGGAGAGTTTTTGTAATACTGTTATATCTTTCCTATCTTGCTTTCACCATTTATCCTCTGGCAAAACTTACAGATGATAAAAATTTTCTCCCTAATACTCCAAGGAACCTTTTGAAGAGATTTTGCCACTTTGCTTTATCAAGAGCCTCTACTCCCTTCTTCCCACAGGAAAGATTGGCAGATCTCGCTGGTTTATGGGACTCTTGGGAGTACAAACCACATACAAGACTGGATGCATACAGTAGTTCATATCTATTTCCTTAGAGATTCGCAAAGGGGTGTAGAACTGGCCTGATAATCTAATTTCTTTTAATTGGGATACTACTGTGTCAGCATCTAGCTCTTTGTAGAGAGTAAAAATGACATAGAGCAGGATGTAAGGAGGAGAAGAAAGTGAAAGGTGGGGATAATGGCAAACAGGGATGGTTTGAGTTCAGCTTTAGAAGTCTAGCAGATGCTACTGAAGTAAGACGGGGAAGCTATGTGAAGTCTGGAAGAAGAATTCACTAGTAAGGGGAAATCAGTGCTTTAGAAAGGTTCATGTTCATTCATATTTGTCTAATTGCACAGAATGATGTGACATTAGCATTGATACACGTACTGTGAAAACATTAGATTTCTTGGCATGTGTATGATGATTAAATCAAAAGATGACAAGGCCCTGTTCCTGTCCACATTAAAGCTTTTGAAAAGTCTCCAATCTGATGAATGTAATTGCTGTCTTCCTGCAGGTGTTCCTTGTCTTATCTACTATTCTTTTTTTCTTGCATCTCTCTAACTTGTTTTTCCCTTCAATGAAGAGATGGCTTGAAAGTTCACTTACCAGAACTGTTGCGATATAAATAGTTAAAAGTATTGGTGGTTATAGAATCTAGTGTAAATGTTTCACCATGGTTTAGAGAATGCATTTTCACTCTTTCATATAACTACGATTTTTAAGGGTGGAATAAATATGTTTGTTACTGTTAAAAGTATAAATTCTTTAAATTTTTTAATGATATCAAATTTGTTGGTTGAATGTGAAGTATAAATTCTTTAAATTTTTTAATGATATCAAATTTGTTGGTTGAATGTGTGTGCAAAAAGGAAATGTTAATCTGTCATGTGTAATAAAGTAGCAGAAGCAAAGAATATTTGAAATTTGGACTGGAACTGGAGTTTAATTTGAATTAAATGGAAAACATTTATTTCATGCTTCTAAATGAGGATTTAATTAAAATTAAATTAGTTCATCTCTTAAGACTTACCCCTGAATAGGAAATTTGAAACATACTTCAGTTGATGGTTGGTTTTCTCTGACTTTGATTAATCACTTTCGAAGTAAGTGGAGGATCAGTACAGTAATTATGTAATTACACACAAGTGAGTTAACTTGAAACTTTAAGTAAAATAACTGTAAAGGAAGGTTGATCTTAGTTTCATGTAATGCTGTGTGTCTTTTGTGTATGATTCAGATTCTTGGAAGTGCTAATCTGAAAAAGGATCGTACCATGATAGTACCCATTTATTTGCAAGATGCTGTAGTAGGGAAATGTTTGACCGGGAATATTATTTTTCAAAGGTGCTGAAACAGTAAACTGAGGCTGAATGAAGCTATGAAATTGATGGAAGATTTTTGATGACTTGAGTGAGCATTGCGTCTAGCCCTACATCTGTAAGAATTGTTAAAGATTATTTGATGGAACTGCTAATGTGGGTAAAACCAGAAATGTATTCAGCAAACCTAGCACAGCATAGGTTAACGTTATTCTCTGCTGCTGACCTGGCTGCATTGTCCCTGGACAAATATTAAAGCAAACAAACTCCCACCAAAAAGCTCATTCAGAAGTTTTAAACCACTATAGATCTGCTCATTTGTAATGTTAGTAAAACGGTGAACATAGGTCTAAGTGCAAAGCACAGCTATTTTGTAACTTGAAGATCTCAAGAAAATTTTATTTTAAATAGGCAATTGGTAGTAAATCATCAAGATGCATTAAAACTACAATCACAGTTTTAATGTTACGAGACTTAATATAAAAGTTTATAGACATTCTTATTTGAAAAAGCCTTTCCATCGTTTGTACACATCATTGTATGCTGAATTGGTTTGGTTTCTTGTTAACTTGCACTATGGAGTTGCAAAATTATTCAGTATGGTGTTTACGCACAGACTTATGAGGACTTGTTTTACTAAAAATTCTACAATACCCTGCAGAATATTGTGAAAATATACCACGGATTTCAAAACTTTTAAGTGAGAGCTATATATATTTACTACAGATGCTTCTGTTTCTTTTTATTTCTATCATCTTTCAAGTTCCAGGATTAACATGAATGTACAAGGTTAATTTTTATTCAGAAGTCTGGCAGCTAGCTTTATTAAAGAGGAGGGAATTTGTATATTGCTTTTAATTAAAGTAGGTCTGTTTGGGTTTTCGTACATGACTAGTGTCTCGTTAAGCTGAAAAGAAACTCAGTGAATAATTCTAAGAGGTTCATGGAAGCTTGAATCAACACTTATTTATTGAAGTGAATTATATGTTCATTTTTTCTGAAACTTTGATGTTTTCTCTCAGTACAGCTAGTTTACTTGGAGGAAGGACCTTAAAGAGACTTGACTACTATATTACCAAATTCGTAATATGTTATTACACTTTTTAAAAGCAAAAATGTATTTACTTGGGTTTTAGTTGAAGGGATATTTATTTGATTTTTAATGGTGGGAGAAAACCGCAGTCAGACTAGAAGGAAAATATTAAGCTTCTATTGCTACTTACCATAAGATTTTTAAATGCTTTAAGTCCGTACTGGTTGTTTACTTTGTAGAAAAGCTAAAAAATTGCTTAGATGGAAAGGAAAGTAAAATTTCGAATGGAGAAAACTTAAGACTGTATGTACCCTGTTTCTGTCTTGGTATTATATTGCCTTAAAATGTACACTAGGTCATTTTTGAAGAGGATGATGCATATTTAATTGAAGAAATTTATTTAAAAGGAAGGGCTGCCAATCAGTCTAAATTTGTTTCAGTTAAAACTTGATGGTCTAAAGACATCTTATAATTCTTCTCTTGTTATAAAGTATTGTCAAATTTGTAGTAGTATCAGTTAAAAAGTTTATGGAAACTTTCTTTTAAGGTGGTTTAAAACAGAACTAAATCTTTAATTTGTATTTGATGGGACCTGTTTTCATTTTGCTTCCCCGGCAACACCAATGGTATCAAAAATTGCCTGTAGACCACCCTGGTTTTAGAGAAGAATGAATCCAGCCTGGCTTTTTCATTGCAGCTTTTTATTTTACTGACTAAATACTTAAACAAAGCTCTAACAGTCAGTAGTTTATGAACTAACTCGAATGATTTGGTATGCAATTTATGATTTTTGTTTTAGAATTTTCTGTATTAATTCCAATTTGTGTCATTATGTTATTGTAAAAATGCATTACTTCTCATATGCCGTGGCAGAAAAAGCTGTGTTTCAAAGCTGTATCTTCTACCTGCAGAAAAGCAGAGTAAAAGTTCATAGTTTTTAGATAGCGTGGTCTGGTTTTTAAAGCTGTATGGATCCAAATTTTTATTCCAGATGTAAGTTCTCATTATTGACATTCCCGTGGGAAAGAAGTAAGGCCAACACAAGTGTTACCTCCAGTTTTCTACTTTTTTCTGTGCCTCTTTACCATATCTTCATTGATTATGAAGTTTATATGTATGGCATTCCAAACACCTCAAATCTTAATGTGTTATCAGGGTCTAGTTTGTGTTTCAGAAGAGCAAACATGGACACAATTCTTGGAAGTAGTGCTTATCATTACCTGCCTACCTGAAAAACTGCTTTACCAACAAAAGCCTCTTCTGCCAAGTATATTCCTAAACTCCATGCTATACTGTTGATTAAAAAAAAAAAGTTGGTGTTCTGGTGGAGCAAATCAGAACTAACAAGAGAACTTATGATTTATAGTGAGAATTGCAGAAACACTGGGGAGGCTGGGAAGTTCTTCCCCAGAAATTTAGAATGGTTTTGGAAGATAACGGAGTGATCTCTTCTCAGAAAAGAATATTTTAGTGGGGGAGACCTCTGATGGAATGCAAGGGAACCTGTGATGGCCCCCGCGGTACTTCCCAGCGGCCTGGTGCTGTGGCTGTAGGCTTGGCAATAGAAATGGCAGCCCAGTATTCTCTCTGCTGCTGCTTCTTTTTTTCATGCTTTAAATGTTTACATACGTAAATATAAAACAGGTAGCATCAGCAAGCACAAGATTTATGGGCCAACTGACATGCATGTGTTGAAATAGTCATATGTTTCAACAAGGATGTTCCTCAAGAAATGTAATACCCATGAACTCTGTCCTTGGGACAGAGGGCACGTCTGCATTGGGCAGGTACATACAGACACAACTGAGCTTTGCCCATGCTGTTGTCCTTTTACTTTTCTCTAGGAGTGTCTCCAGAGCAACTCTGTGTGTGCTTTAAATACCTTAAACTTTTTTGTCAGATGAGGGAGGAGTGTTACTCCATCTTGCTTGTTGTATTATTCAGAGACACAAACAACTAGTTTGTGCAAACTGTATTTTTTGATACTCAGAAGCAGTAAGTGTTTGATTTTTTTTGGGGTGAAAATGAGCATGTGTAAGTTCCTAAATTTTAAAACAAACTAAAAGAGGAGTTTAATGAATGCAGTGTTGTTAGTCAGATTAATTTAATTGTATGGAGAAATCAGTACAAACTTTCTTAAAAGTTGATCCTTCTTGCATTTGTGTGAATTGCCGTATATAAATGGTGACTCTGGAGCAACTGGATGTGATGGCACTTTCTTGATGTGAAAATATGTGGAGTACGAAGTAGCTAGAAGGTTCTTGCTAGACTGGAAATACTATTGTAAGCTGATGGTGCTAGACAGGCTAAAAGCCAAAGGGCATGTCTGTCTTGGATGGGTGTTGAAAAGTTGATGGGTGCTCAGATAGCAGTGCTCTCAGAGGGCAGTAAGTGACTTGGCTCCAGCTCAGCAGCAGTGCGCTGTGCTAATGTGTGTCTGTATCCAAAGTAACATCCCTGGCCTCTGAACTTGTTTGCATGTTTGCCTCTCTCTGTATAAAACGTACCTGCTGTTTCAGGCTGGAGTTCTTAACTTTTAATACTGGATTCGTTCACGGTGCCTGGACTGAGCGTGGGCACAGAACTGCTTTGCTGCTGCTGGCTTGTTGACTTTATGCCAGTTGAGGGTAAAGATGTGGTTCACGATCAAGTTAGCTGATGTGAAGTTTAACCTATTAAATTTCGAACTTACTGGAGGAGAGAGTGTGTTCTATTGCAGTGTTTCTGATCTGGCATTATGATTCTTAAAGCTGCTTTAGTGTTGTCTGAAAGGAGCTTTGATTAAAATCAACTGGATTAACATGTCCGTAATATGGCTACGTAGCACAAACATGACTCTAATACTGACAAATGTGTCTGTTCCAGCTGTGTTTTATCTAGCATGTGTCTCAGTAGCAATGATTATGTGGTGCAACAGCAGTATGGGACGACTGGCCAATAGTCCTGGATAAAATTAGTGAATGCAAAAGATCGATACTGCCATGGCTTGACTCCATGCTTTTTAGCTATACCAGAACGGCACAGTCATGCCCCTGGTTGCAACTTTTGTCATCCAGGGTTCTTCTGAAAACTTTCACAAATGACTAACTTAAGACAAAAATTGTCTAGAGTTTGAACTATATAAAGAGAAATTTAAAATACTTTCTAAAGTAAAAAAGAAAAGCTTTCAGAAAAATAATTGAGAAAATAATCACAAACTTTAAATGTCTTTGCTACCTTTTTGTCCTTTTTGTACCTTTTTGTTAATGGAGGTGTGAAATTTAATCAAGGCAGCTTGCTGCCATGGAAGGGAACACGTCTAAGGTGTGTCAGGATTTTTGCACCTGGTATTTTATGATCTCTCGTGCTTGTCTTACCTGCCAGACTTTTGTGGTATTGTCACTGAACTGATTCAAATTTCTGATTTGATAAAGCTTTTTTTTTGAGATGGTGGTAATTTTCTACCAAAATAATGAGTTCAGTGTGTTTAATGCTGTCAGAGTAGCCCTGGAGGAGTTGGAAGCACGTGATGCAAAGAGTAATCTCCCTTTTCTGTGGTAAGGAGCTGTTATATCAGCATAATTGTATCACGTCGGCTGTGCTGATACAGCTGATTTTTGAACAGCTTTGTAAACTGTTTCATTGCTGTGATATTGGTTGGTGGGCAGGGGGGAAGATTTTCTGGAGGAAGATACTCACTTTAGTATACATGAACATAAAGGTCTGCAGAAGGAAGATTTGTTGAGAAACTGCTCCCAAGAAGCCAGCCTGTCTGTCTGTCTTGAAATATCTTAGAGGTACAGATTATTATTTTTAGATTCCCAGAGATAACGAATGACCCTGTATATTGAGTATTCTTGATGTACCTGAGCTCTCAATAGTACCAACTTTCAAATGAATGAAAAATTACATGTTTGTATTTATAGTATTCAGTGTGTTGGGTGGGAAAAACTAAAAACTTTGGGAAGAAATGCTCTGATTTCTTTCGAGATTCATTAATGATTTTGATCAAAAGCCTCTGATGTTCCTTGCCCCATCAAAGAAACTAGGAGGAGATTAACTACATTTTTGTAGTCTAAATTTAATCCCATCCTTTATTTCTGAATTGTGTAGAAGAACATCTAAATTACTTAACAACATATTTTTCACTGTTCACAAAAGCTGTTCTCATTAGACCTGCTTTTGCAGGTTTGCTCATAGACTTTGATTTATGCAAGAGGGGGGGTCAAAGCAGGCTGTTGTCTTTTCACTTCAGATTTGTCGTATGTTGTGTATGCGTGGTGTTCTTAAAACATGATGCAGTTACAAGCACCCCCTTTGCATCAACACTGTCTCTGTTTCTGATTCATCTGCCTCTTGCAAGTGTTTTGTTGTTAGATTAAGTAATCCCTGTGATTATTATTTTTTACATCTGTGGTTGACAGAAGATTTAAAGACGACTGTTTGGCCTGTTTTTAGGCATGCTTTCCTTACAACAAATGGCATCATACAAATCAGTTTTCTCATATTTGAAAAGGAAATCAGTATTTGGTGCCCTTGGTGGTTGTTAACAGTGACATTAGGTTACATACAGATACGCAGGAAACAAAGTTTTGATGAAAACAATCTCCCTCTTCATTTTTGTTTCCTTTTCTTTAGCACCTCTTCCTTTGTAAATATTTTGACATAACTGCAGAGCAAGGGTAAAATTGCATTTCCAAATACAGTGTTTGAACTGTGGTGTTATGCCAGATTTAAATAAAAAATTAATAGGGACTCCCTGTTTCTGACTTCATATCTTTGACAATTGTTGCAGGTATAGATTTTGATATAGCACATTTTGGCTTCCTGAGGCAACTTGAGCTCATTGTTTGGCTTTTTGTAGAGTTTGTTCTTGACCCCTTTGTCATCTTTATATGGATGAAGTCAGTGGGTTTAATGTTAATTTTCATTAGCCATTAAGGGCTGTATATGTTCTCCAGGTATTGTTTCATGCACTGAGTGCATGCTTTTCCTGCTGTTGCTTAATAGTCTATTTAGGGTGTTACCTTGATTACTTACCTATATTCACAAAATAAAAACATGGTTGGCTCAGCTTTCTTTCAGACCTCAAGGGAACTTAATTTCCATAAAATTAACCTTCACTGTTAACGGAAGAAGAAGGTCTACAGTGAATTGTCATAATTATGTTTCTAACACAGTTAACTCATAACAGTTATCAGAAGACACATGATGACTAGATGGAGACTGGTAACTTTTTTTTTGCCTTTTATAACTTTACTTTGATCAAAAAGGCTCTCTTAGTGCATGTTACTACAATAAGCAATTTCACACTTCAGAATTTCAGTGATTGACGCCTCAACCTTTTTTGGTTTCCTCTGTCAATTACGTTTTTATAAATAGTCTTGCAGAATGACTTTAAAGGCAGTAAACAGGATTACTAGGGGCCAAGACACCAAATCTGGTGCTAAAGACAACCAGTGAAAATATCTTCCTTTCTATTTTAATTGGAGAATTGTTACCTAGGCTCAACTGCTGTAGTAGACTCACAAGGTGAGGTGACTTCTGCATTATTCCACTCACTGGCTTCTTTTTTTGCTTTCGTGGTATGAGTCAACTCTTATCACTTCATGATCACTATGCCCAAGATGGCATCTAGTAAATAAAATAATTGAAATGTAATTAATTATTTATTTGTGTTTTACTACTTATTTGTAAATATCAAGGTTTAAGGCTAGGCTGGCTATTAAACAGATGACAGATGCTCTCTATTAACCCTTTCCCTCCTCAGAAGGGGAAGGGAAAGAGAAAAAGGGAGAGAGGCTTATGGGTTGAAAAAATTAAAACAGCTTTAATGAAACAGTAACAAAAAACTATAATATGATAATAGAAAAAATAATGAAACATATGCAAATATCTACAAAACCATTATTGAGCTCCCCCGATGACAGTCAAGTGACCTGGATGCTGCAGGGCAGGCCCTGGGAAAGTCTTGGACTGCACTCCACAGGAGACAAGAATTGGATTCAGCAACAAAAGGATTGAGATCGAAGGCAGAAGAAGCAGACACAGTCTTCCTCGGATGCCGTCCATAGAAGAAGAGAGCTTGACTCTCGTGGTCCCTCAGCTTTATACCGAGTATGATGTGTATGGGATGGAATACTCCCTTTGGTCAGTTTTGGGTCACCTGTCCGACCCGCTCCTGCCTACTGCAGGGTTGCAGGTGGGACCCCTTTTCTGCTCTTTCATTTCCAGTCAGCAGAAGCAAGCATCAACCTTGATCTCCATAGGAATAACTATTAAGCAAGAGCCTTTCTGCGTACAATTCCTACTGATGTTTGAGCACTAACTATAAACATAGAGTGTTATCGCTCCTTGAAGCAGACACTGAAAAACATGTTGTTAACTTCAGAAAGTGCAGCCTCTTAGAAGAGACTTAACTGATAAGTAAAATTACCCGGGGGGGGGGGCTGGGAGGGGAGCGGCGCAGGAAATTGGTTCTGTCTTAGCTCAAACCAGGACAGTAAACATTATGGGAATTTTAGTATTAAGTTTGTAAGAATTCTGCTAGGCTTTTGACATTGAAATAGTAGCTTTTGGTTGCTGTTGAGACTTCAGAATTCATTAACAAATAAAGATTGTAATCTGCAAGAGAAATTTGTTCTACGGAGTAAAACTTTATGTTTCTAATGCCTTTTCATTTCAGCTGGTGATGGTTTAAATTATGACACCCAGTCCTGTGCCTTAGGGCTTGCAATTCTGTAACTTTTTTCAGATGCATCAACTAAGCATTGCCTAATTTGTTATGAAATTGAAAGAAAAGTTGTTCAATAATTCTGACTAAGTTACGCTTCTAACATCTGTTGCTGATAAAATTTTGGTAATATGATAAGAATTTGAAAGAATTATGTGATTACTGGTTTCAAATAACCATTCCAATGACAGTGAACCAAAAATGGCTTTTCCTTCCTTGAGAGAGTAATTGATATGTACGGGGTGTTAGTCCAAATGGCAGAGAAATCTAATGCTGGGTGGCATGTGAAGGTAAGGTGTGTTGTTTTCAGATGCTGTTCTTCGTGGAAACTCTGGCAAATTTATGATAAGTTCTACGTTTTCACTTCTTCAATTTATCATTACCTCTATTTATAATTAAGGAAATTTAGTTGAGTATGCACTACTACAACACATATAACAAAACAAAATATATATGCTTAGCTTTTTTATTTTTCATCAGTATTTTCAATACGTAGAACAGTGGCTCTCAAAAAAAAGATTTTGTATCCTTTGGCAGGTGTGGGATGTGTTCTGGAAGTGGAGAGTGTTAGATGGCCCTGTTTTGAGCCACAGTAATGGTTGGCTGGTCCTCCGCTGTAAGTTAAGGCCAAACTTTGATGCGTAGTCTGTGTTAAGGTCAGGTGAGATCTACTCAGAACTGTTGCCTTTTTCTGATTTCCACATAGATTTTTCCTCTCTCCCATCTCCTCTCTTATCCCTGGTGCTTTGGCTAGGCAAAGGGGAGCTCTCCTGCAGGCGGAAGAGAAAAGGTAAGTAAAGCCGGAGGGGTGAAGCTTTGCAATCTCCTTGAGAGATTGCAGTTCTGTTTCACACAGCTTTTCTTTCATCACGTCTGTGAAAACTGTGTGTGGGGATTTGTTTGAATTGCATTTTTGGTCTTCATATATGTGAAGTTTTCATATTAGAGGAAGAGGGCATACTGCACCTGACTCTAATGGGCATTTTTTATGACTTGTTTAGCTGCAGCATGTTAGGATCTTTAGTGAAGATGAGAACCCAGTCGTGGTGATCTCTTCACTGAGGGAACCTCTTCTTTTGGATTTTTCAGTTGTATTTGTTTCAGCTGTATTTTGTTGTCTCTGCGTGCCAGCTTCCTAAGGCAAGAAACAGTGGCTATGAGGTCAGGGTGTGCATGTGAATAGCTAATAAGATGGAACTGATACATTATATTAACTCAGCCTTTCTTAGTTGGTGTACCTGGTGCTCACATACTTCAGAGTTATGTGTCATCTCTAACACGGACAGCCTTGGTAGGGAAATGCATGTAAGCATTGTATTCTTCATAATTTCTTTCCCGTGGTTACAAGCTACTTCCAAACATGTGGAAACCTGCCTCTGTTGAGTGAAGGTGAAGAAAACAATGAATTTTTATTTTTACTGGTATTTTACATATGTATACGGAGTTAGTTCTTACGTACATATATGTGTAAATATAAAATCCGTATATATCTTTCAGTATCTCTAATGAAAGAACTCATGTGTGTATCTCTATGGAGTTAGTTTTTTATATACAGGGATATATATGTATGTGTATAGTTTTCTCAGAGAACTCCATATATACATGCATGCACACATGACTTCTTTTCTTAAATATATTTGCAAATAACACCATGTTACTCCTGGATTTTTTCAGGCAGGCAAAAAAGTGCCGTTTCTTCTTGCTGACTCCACAAACGTGAACTGTTGGTTTCTATATAGCTCTTTATGAAATGTTTATGCCAAAGAGCTGTGATGAACTTAAATCTCCATCTGATACTAAGCTAAGGCTCTTGTCAGTTTTATTGCTAAGAATGGGTGCCTCAGGAATGCTAAACTAGTCTGTAGAAAATGTTTGTTGTTTACATGGGTCTTGTTATGCGTTCCCAACATTAATTGCATGTCAAATATGTCCGTTTGAGCAGAACTCAACAGAAGTCCTGGTAAATCATTCTGTATTTATCTGTACTGCTAGGCAGGTTCACAAGAAACTTTTAAAATTTGACTTCCAGTCATTGGATATTGTCCTATGAAAAATACGATTGCAGGCATTGAATCTCTGAATGAATTTATCCTAAATTCATCCTATCCAAAACTTTTGCTGCTGTTCTGAAGATCAGATTTTTAGTTTAGTCTGTGCTTGAGTTTCTGCTCAAGCAACTGAATTATTTGTTTGTCTTTTTCTCTTTACATGATTCCCTTCTAAATCATTGCTTGTGTCACTGTTAACATAGTAAGGTGTTACAGCCCAGCAATCTGTAACAGACATACGCACACTCTTCCTTTTTAGTTTCTTGTGTGTAAAGGAAGGGTGGAGGAATCTTGCATCTCTCTCTACTTTTGTATGTCTGCTGACTTAGGTTTGTCTGTGGAGTTTGCTGTTGCTTAAATAAAGGTCCACTCAAGTGAAATTTTCTTTGTTTTCTTTAAGTGAATGCTCTTTATCATAGAATCATAGAATGGTTTGGGTGGATCATCTCGTTCCAACCCCCCTGCCATGGACAGGGACACCTTCCACCAGACCTGGTTGCTCAAAGCCCCATCCAACCTGGCCTTGAACACTTCCAGGGAGGGGGCATCCACAGCTTCTCTGGGCTACCTGTTCTAGTGTCTCACCACGCTCATTGTGAAGAATTTCTTCCTAATATCTAGTCTAAATCTATCCTCTTTCGGTTTAAAACTGTTACCCCTCATCCTATCACTCCATGCCCTTGTAAAAAGTCCTTCTCTAGGTCTCTTGCAGGCCCACTCCAGGTACTGGAAGGCTGCTGTAAGGTTTCCCCAGAGCCTTCTCTTCTCCAGGCTGAACAACCCCAACTCTCTCAGCTTGTCTTCATAGGAGAGGTGCTCCAGCCCCCCGATCATCTTCGCAGCCCTCCTCTGGACTTGCTCCAGTGGGTCCATGTCCTTCTTATGTTGGGGGCCCCAGAGCTGGACACAGTACTCCAGGTGGGGTCTCACCAGAGCAGAGTAGAGGGGGAGAATCACCTCCATGAACCTGCTGGTCATGCTTCTTTTGATGCAGCCCAGGATACGGTTGGCCTTCTGGGCTGTGACTGTGCATTGCCAGCTCGTGTTGAGTTTCTCATTAATCAACACCCCAAGTCCCTCTCATCATGGCTGCTCCCAATCCATTCAGCTTGTCTCCAAGGGTTGTCCCTGGTTGGACAGCTTGTTTAATCATCTTTATAGCATTCCCAGCTATGTTTTCATGTTACCTTTAAACTTATGAAGGCTTATTCCCATCTTCAGTGGGCATATCCATTTATGGACAAAGAAGCATTCATTGTACACTAGGCTTGTTGGGGGCTTTGGTTATGCAGTGCCTGGGGCTATGCCACAGGAAAGGCCCTTTGGGATATGCTATGCTGTTTTCAAGTCATTGCTTTGAACATCACCCCACGTAGCTCCTTGTAAGGAGTCAAGAGAAACTGCAGGAATACTCAGAATTACCACCTTTTGTCCGTTCTTGCTGTCTGTTTTAGAGAAACCTTTGCTTTATCGCTTGTGCTTGGTACTTTCAGGTTAAGTGCTATGTCTTTGGGCAGAGCACCCAGCTTTTCTCTACCTGAAGTTTGAGCCCGTAGTCCTCAGCAGTTTTTCAGCTCTTGCTGACTTCCAATTCAATTGCTTTCATTTCTGATTTGAAATAGATTTGGGTGCACTTCGCAGCCTGGTGTTAGGCTAAATATGCAGGGTTGCGGAGGGAAGACATCAGCTAAATGCAGTGATAGTGACTGTTCCAGAAAAAATTAAAGACTAATAGAGATGTAGAGTTTGTAGATACAGTCATGGCACTCTTAATGCAAAGTCTTATGGTGGTCCTGTTTTGTATTAGCATATTGCTTTAGTCTGGATGAATGGACTGTATGTCTGGAATTCACATCCACACTGGTAGCTCATAACTAACTTTCACAATATCTCTAAGACTCAGGTTGTGTGATATAGCTCCAGTCTTCATCCTGTTCTAACAAGATGATGACACTATAATCCATCTCTCATCATTCACATCAGAAACTTTTGACATAAGAGCTCCTCTGTGGCCTGAGGACATTATATGTGCATATGACCAAGAGGTGCAATCTCCTAAGAGTGATCGTGTTCTCACAGATGAGGGTCAGTCTCCTGAGGAACACTGTCGAAGGATGCAAGAAGTCAAGGGAGGTTCAAGACCCTATGAAGCTGTTCATTATGCTAATTTTTTATCTTTTCACCCCAGGTATATACAGTAGTGTAATATTTCTCAGGAACAGCTTCTGACAGTTTTCAGAACAATTTGGATCTGGGCCAATGTTTCAGGACTTCTCCTTTGAGATGGTGGCTTCCAAAGGAGATCTCTGTCTTGGAAATTCACAGGATGTAACAGTTCTCCCTATTCCATGTCAAGCCTTTTCTTTGGGATCACAGAATCAGAGAATGGTAGGGGTTGGAAGGGACCTCTGGAGATCATCTAGTCCACCCACCCTACTAAAGCAGGTGCCCCTAGAGCAGGTTGTGCAGGAATGTGTCCAGGAGGGTTTTGAGTATCTCCAGAGGAGACCCCACAGTCTCTCAGGGCAGCCTGTTCCAGTGCTCTGTCACCGTCACAGTAAAGAAGTTCTTCCTCATGTTCAGGTGGAACTGCCTGCACTCCAGTTTGTGCCCATTGACCCTTGTCCCGTTGCCTGGCCCCATCCTCCTGACACCTGCCTTTAGATATTCATAAGCATTGATGAGATCCCCTCCCAGTCTTCTCGTCTCCAGGCTGAACAGACCC
>VZSC01005051.1:626891-657076 GCA_013398225.1 Steatornis caripensis
CTGTGGTAAGGTCAAATGAGCAGGCTTCAAAAGGTTAGTTAGCCACTGGGGATATTAAAAATAAAGTGGAAACTACGTAGTTTGTGCTTCTTAGGGTATTAAAATGTGGCTTTTTCAAAAAATTCAGTGGAGAAAGAGGAAGCAACAAAAAATTTTGGTGACTCTAACTATCACCTCAGGGTGGGAAAGAGCGCTTTTAAATTAGTACATTTCAATGTGAGAAATTAGACGACGTGCAGAAAAAAGAGGGTTTAGCTTCAGTTCTGTCTTTGATATTAGTCAAAATGTAATTTAAGCAATTGTGTTCTGTAGCCACTGTATGACCTACTCAGTGGCAATCAGCCCCTCCCTTTTTTTTTTTAAAGCTAATTGGCCCATGTGTAGCTTACTAAATGTCATCTGGACTCAGTAAAAAGCAAGTGACCTGCATTGAATTAGTGTAATTGTAATACAAACAGAACATCTCATAGTTTGGTCATATACAGGAAAAGAGAAAGTTGGAGAGATTTTTCAGTTTGATAAATAAAACTGAAGTTATGGGGAGCCAACTTTGGCTCACAGTTAATTTTACCTTTTTAATGTCTTATTTTAAAAAATAATCATTGGCGTTTGAATTTTGTCTGTATGTTTTTTCTTTGGAACGTTTTCCCTTCTGGAAGAATCTTCCTTAGAGTGTATGTTGTGATAGTCATTAAATCGTGACCAGTCATTACCAATTCCAGTTTCATCAGGCACGATACCATTTCAGGCAGATAATTTTTTTATTTGCATAGCCTGTCCAGAATTTTGTATATTGTTTTACCTCTGTCATTGGGTAGGAGTACTTTTGAATGCCATTACGTAGTTCATATTTTTTGCTTTCTGTTTCAGAGAGCAATGGTTGCACCTACCAAGACAACAAAGTGTCACGGAGAACTGAAGTATCAGTTCCAGTGGTATATTTGAATTTTAACTCTGACTTTGATCTTGTAGTTGTATTATTCACTTTGGTTTAGAAGGGGTGTTGTTTTTTAAAATGTAAGACTAGTATAATCGTGTAAGTAAGGCTATGCCTTGGTTGTACTTCTCTTTTCACCTGGTCATTCAAATGTCCAGAATTTACTTTGTGATGCCTCCAACTGCTTGTGTCTGCATCACAGCCTATGGAGTAGAAAAAAAAAAAGTTAGGTTTGCCCTAGCAACTACAAGTCCTTACAGGAAAGGATATAGATAATTTTTACACTAATTAGCAATGAAATTAAGAGGCTACAACGTAAATGATGTTTTTATGAAACTATTAGAGTATTGGAAATACTAGCTAGGGCAAGGACAGGAACACTGTTCTCTCTGTGTACCCGGTAGCTGGGAAAGCGGTGCTGTTTTGTATTCTCTCAGTACCTTGGGTGTCAGTGGAGCAGAGACAAGAGAAGAGGTTTTCCTTCTTGGCTTGTAGACAGACAGAGCTTTAAGATGTAAGAACTTAATACTCAGTTACTCTTTCATATTTTCTGTAGTTAATTAGACATTTTCATTGTTTCAGTGGGATATAGGCATTTAATATCTGGAATACTGTAATCTGTCAGTTTAATTTTAGTTCTTAGTTTGAACACTGCAAGTGATTGGGTCATTTTTCTTTGTGGTGGTGGTTGGCTTTTGCTGTCACCTGTTCATGTGTTGCCATTGTAAATGGTGAAGTAGGAAGCAGCAAACATGGTTATGTGCATTGTTCCTTCATGGTTTATGTTTCTTCTGTTAAACATGGTCATTGTGTTTCTGTACCTAGGCTGACCAAACATGATAATCCTCTTTTTTTTTTAAATTACCAAAGGTACCTTTGGACACCCCAGTGAGCTATCAGCCACTGTAGATTTTTAAATTCATAGTGTGCATGTTATTTTTCTAGCAAGACTCTATTCCAGTTGTGACATGACTAGATAAAATTCTCGCTTTCTTTTGTGCTACCCGTAACCTCTTGGAAGTATTGACTCTGAAATGTAAGTCCTTACATAATCCACATAAAATCAGAGGCAGAGAAGCTGTTGCAGGGAAAGAGAGCAAGCTGTGAAGGATGCACATAATTTCATTTAATTTTGTCTTTGTGTAATGCACTCTTCCACTGAATTTTCAGGTTAGGCAAGGGGAAAATACAACGTCTTCTGAGATTGCATGATTTGCGTGAGCACAGGGCAAATGGGGAGGTGGTGGAAAAGATCTTTGATCATACAATTCTGAAACTGTGTTTGTCCATAAACTTCGGTAGAATACAGTGACAAATGCTGGAATATCTCCAGTAGTTTATTGGAAACCTTCCTATTCTGTAACCTGAATATTTTCTGTTGAAATTTAAACTCATTAACTTTTCTTCTGTTCTTTATAGACTTGAAAAAATATTTTCACCCCCTATGAAGTGGCATTTAACATGTTGAGGACTGTTACATGTTTCTCACTAGTCACCTCCTCTTCAGACCAAACAATCCAAATTCATTCAATCTTTCCTTGCAGATCGTGTTTTTTAAAGATCTAAGCATTATAGTTGCTCTCTTTTGAACTATCTTAGTTGGTTCACATCTCAAAGTACAGTGCCTAAAATTGAACACAATACTGCTGCTGGAGGTCTAACGTATTCTGAATAAGGAACTACTGCATATTTCTTGAATGCCTTCTGTCATTACTACCATGTGTGGTTATGGCAGAGGTTTCACATTTAATATCCAGCGAGTTTACTACAGCTTTTTCTCACAAATACGTTACTCTTTGAGTCTTTTATTAATAAATATAATTGCAAATGCAGTTTTTCCACGTCATGTCTCAGTAAAACTTAATATATTTCTGGATGTAATCACTGCCTCATTTTCTCTGAAACTGCAAAAAATGCTGTGGGAAGACAAGAGAAGATTTTGTTCTTAAAGTAAGCTATATTGTTGGAGTTGTCTTGGAGGGAAATAAAGTTTCTTAGTGTGGGTAACAGAATTGGAACCCTATAGGCATTATGACTATGACTTTTCAAGATAGTACTGAATCAGGAGTAAAAGAAACTATGGTGAAAGAAGACTAAATTAATCAAGAGCGTTCTCTTGATTTGGTCATGTAATGTGCACTTTCAGAACTATTTCCTTGCTTTGTAACTAATAAGAAACTAGTAGCTCAAGTTCAATGCTGAGAAAAGAAAAAGTTGTTCAGATTCAATACTCTTATGTTTTACATCCCTCAGATTCTATGAAAGGAGGGTTTTAAGTGATAGCAGGATGATTGAGTCTGAGAGGTACAACATTCATGAAGACACCTTCTTCCTCTTTTGATTGCTGGATACCTGTGTGGACAGTGAGTTGCATGGCTTTTGAGCAAAGATCTGCCATAATCTATAATTTGGTCTGAGAGGCTCTTAAATGTTCGTGAAGTTCCCTGAGGGTTATGGTAAAACCTTGAATTGGCTAGTGGTCTGGAGTGGCCCCATCTCTCTGTTGTGGTGATTTCCTCACAAAGAGGAGGTGTTGCCCATCACTGTCAAAAGGAAATTTTCTTCTATGCAACCATGTTTAAAAATACCTTCTTTTCCAAGTCTGTGTCAATTAAAAATTGAATTAGAAGGTTAAACCACTACATCAGATACTTCAGTCTAAAGACAGTGTAATATCAATTTCTTTTTTCCTATCTTGAAAAAAAAACCCCCACAAAACTCTTCTCCTCTCAAAAAACCAAACAAACTTAAAGCCTCACATGCATGCACATATGCACTCTTCTTCCTCCTGAGCAGATGTATCTTGCTCATCCAGTGCTGAGATTGAAGGTACTTTTTCTGAACAGCAATCATGAATTAATTTGTCGTTCATTTAGGTTTTCCTTTTGGTGAGTGAAATTGTTGGGAATACTGTCCTAGATGGTGTGCGAATGCTGCAGTTCCTTTCAGGTGTTTGAAACTCTTGTGTGTAAGACTTGCTGACTTTAATCGTCTTCTTTTTCAGTAGTGTTTGGATTTGTTTAGTCTTTTTTTTTTGTTTGTTCCTGGAAATGATAAAAATGTGAAGTCGTCTAAATATTGTGAATGTGAACTTTCAATATTACCTTTCAATCAAATGTTAAATAATTACACTGATTTGTACCCATATGGGATTATATGCGAGTTAGGTGTTTTTCTGTGAAAATTTCTGTATGTGTCAATTAAAAAAAAAAAAATCAAAGCCTTTAGCTGCATGCGGCGGTTTACAAACAAAATCTTGAGTAGCCTAAAATTTTTTTTCAGCGAATCTTTGCTTTAAGAATTGTGTCATTACACTTACCGAAAATGTCTTCCTCCTTCCACTCCCAAAAACCCCCACAGAAACAACAAAAAATCCCAGCAAAGCCAAAGAACAGTTAAAAAACCCTTCATGAGATTGCAGAGATTTCCATGCTTTATGTTTCATTTCTACAGACTTTTGAAAGGCATTTGTTGCCTTTCTATAAAAAGTTGCTGTCTAAGGCTAAGGAGGGCAGAATTTTGCAGATGAGATTGCTCGCTGTCTCTTCTGTTGTAACTTCACTGACTTTAGTGAGTTCATAACCTTGCAGACGAAATGTGAACTTGAATGTTGCATCTCCTAAACAAAAAAGGAAATGGGAGGTCAGTGTTCAGTTGCATGGCAGAATTCAAGAATATTTTGTGCTGAAGAGTTCAGTTCAGGAAATCAAAACAGCCCTACTGAATTGGATAGAAAAACTCAAACTATTCCATTTTAAAGTAGAAGATGGAAAGTTGGGATAAGATAATAGCCCAAAAACCTACAGGCAAAAGTCATGAAGAGTTCCCCAAATCATAGGGAATTATTTAAATACATTGGAACTGAGCCTGGAGAAACATTGATAGGTCTGATGGACTTGAAGGGAGAGGAAGAAGACATAAGCAAGCAAAAGGCGGCCACTGCAAATAAACAAAGTTGTTTCTTTGCATACGACTCCATCGAGTCATTTGTTAAGTTGCTTCCAGATCTCTTTGAATAGTGCAAGTGACTTACTGAGAGGTCAGGAAACTTTCAAAACCGAAACAGAACGAAGATACTTGGATAAATTGGTAAATTAACTGGCAGTAGACAGCATGCTAAGGTGATATTTCTGTGAAAAGATTGGTGGTAATAAATACTTTATTACTGATCTGAAAAAAGGGTTTGATAATGAACAGACATATGCAAATGACACGATCCTTTTAGATGAGTTAGCAAAGGAACTTGCTCTTTGTCTTGCTAATTGGATAACAGCCATTGCAATAAATTATGCCTTTTCAATATACCAGTGCAGACTTGTCTCAGGATATGGAAGAACTTTAAAAGTTATGATATGTAATGGGATTTAAAAATCAGTTTTATAAGTGAGCTTCTTTAAAACCAGTAAAAAACGCCACAAATGAAACAAGCCTGTGGCCTTGGAATGCTGTCTTTTTCAAGCTGTTGTCACAGAACAAATTATCTGTAATATTCTTTTGAAATTTAAAGCATTTTTTAAATTATCATAGAATACCTCAAATTCAAGGGGACCCATAAGGATTATTGAGTCCAATTCCCAGCTTTAGTAGAAATAGTGAATCTTGAGGCACAGTTCTGTTGCGTGATGGTGCTAACAAGGCAAGGGTTGATTCTTTTCAGTAGATTTACAATTGCACTTACTATTGCAGAATGTTTGAGATTGGTATCTTTACATTCTTGACCTATTGTAACGCTGGCAAAATGCTGTGAACTTACTAGCGATAATAAATATACAGGTCAATATAAATGGCTTATCTTTCAGTAACCCATCTTTGCTGTTAATCATATGATTATTCTTTCCATTATGTATCTTTTCTCTGTGTTTATTACTTTATTACTTTACATCTTAAATGCATCATACTTTGCTTTGAATAGCAAAGGTCATCGTTTCAGACGGAAGCTTGTGACAGTGAATGGCTGTTAAATCACTGGTAACAGTGTGGGGTTTGGTTTTTTTCTTCTGTTCCGGTGTTTTATTTTAATTTTTTAAAATGCGCCGAGTGCTACTATGTGAGGTGTCTGCCATTTTATCCTAAAATAATTTGAGTATCATTTTACTATACGTAGTATTGCGTACATAATTTAATTAGTGGTTGCTACTGAAGAACTATTGAGGTGAGCACAGTAGAATTGTATGTTAAATGCCACATAAGTTTCCTTCATTAGGATTAAAAATTCTGTATCGGTTACTGTTTGTCCAGATGTTCTCTGGACTAAATCTCCCCGTATCCCTTCCTGCATTTAGGCCCGTGTTGATAATTCTGGCTGTGCCTCACTGGAAGCTTGTGAGGCAGGCGGGTGTAACAGCACAGTGTTCTTGTTCTGTTACTTGGTTGGATGAACAGTCATTGCTGTCTGTCAGTGAAGAAAGTGCCTTTTTGGTTGAAGAGCCATAGGAATCTTTAAGTTTTTGCTTAATGTTAGAAATGTAATTTTATTGCTAGGAATAGGTGTGTTTTAATATTTGGTGTTACCAGTTTTTCAAATTTTGTGAATGGGAAAACTGTTTCTGTTTTGATGATCTAGCTTTTGGGGTAATGTAATTGCTGGGTTTATCCTGTTTGTTTGTTTGTGTTTGGTTTTTTTTTCCCTCAGGTTGCATTTCCAAACATTTTTCGTTAAATAATTCATTATTAAAGTCAACTGAAAAAATAAGTAACTTTTCGGAACTTTTAGTTCATTAATTAGTAACAACTTCTTCAATATTTTAGCTTAAACGGAAAATATGTTTTAGCTAAGGTATGGGAGAAACAGTTGTCCATTGGGTGGCTAGGTCAGTTCGGAGTTTATTCGCTGAACATATCTTCAGTAAATTATTTTTATGACGCACACTTTAAAAAAAAGTGTTAATGGTAAATTAGGAGGATGCAATATATTTGACAACTCTTGCATTTCTCTCATCTTTAATTCAGGGTAAATTGCTCAGCTTTTCCTGTGCAAAATCGAAATGAATGCTCTGTTTTAGAGTGTTTCTTCAAGCCACTTCTGTTAGAAGTATGTGAGGTACGAGAGAGGCGGTGAAAATGCAGAAACCAGCACTGCAGTTGGATGCAGTTTTGATTTGAGTGGTTCTTTCTTGATCTCAGTAGTTCATGTTGCTCTTGTCACTGAGATTAGTGAAGAGCAGCACTTACCACCTTCCCAAATGGATAGAATTGGATGGGTGAGAAGCTACTTTTTTCTTTCTGAAAAGAAAGAGTAAAAATTGGTATTGGCTGCTTCATCAGAAGTAGGATTTCATACAGAAAGATAATTAACCTTTTCAAACATTTTGAATCCCACATTCAGATTTCAGTTAGAAGTTTTGTCCAACTCAGGGGATATGAATAATCTCTTTAGATTAGGATGAATGTCTGATGGAACCGGACCTGTTTGTAATTCTGCACAAGAAGTGTGAGCACACTAGAGGATCTTCATGAACTTCGGTGTTTGCAGATGGGAGGAGGAACCCGGTGATTTTTAGGGTGCTTCTAAGAACTACCACAATTATTATTGACACTGAAACAGATTCTAAACCAGCTTTCTTGTCTTTAAACACACATGGCGTTGTTCAGTAATTTTGTTTTTCACTGTTACAAAGTTTGCAAAAAAGTTTGATGTAACAATATTGTAGTTTTCTTTTTTTTTTAAAAAAAGCTCAGCCTTCTAGTATCTCACACTTCTTGTCCATGCTGGTGCTTCATTTCTAGACAGCTGTTGAATTGTGTAATTGAACTTTTAGTGGTGTTTCAGTAGCCTGTTTGAAGGCTATTTAAGAAGGGAGGGAAGTTCTATGACATGTGTCACAAAGAAGAGAAAAATGGGTCTTTCAGCTGATTCTCGGTTTTTAAAGTTATTAAAATGTTACAGTATTCAGTATTTAAGCCCCTTAGCCTTAAATAGCATTTTGTACTCTAAAATGTGTTACTGAGTTTAAATGTATTTTGGAGTTGGTTTACTGCAGTAGATTGATAAACTAAGTAGTGTAATTGTGGTGCCAAAAAGTATGGAGTCACAAACTGCTTGTGGATGTCTTGTATCCTTACACTTTTTATAAAAAAACTTTCTAAATCGTAGATTGTACAGTTCTAGAATCTGCTAGAATTCTAGCAATGGAGCTTCAACAGCATGAAAATTATAAAATTGCCACAATATAAGTATCTTTACTGTCTCAGTCAGTAGCATGTATGATACTGGGCAAACAATAACAGTCGAAGTTATCCTTTTGTTTTCCTGCTATTTATTACAAGTCATTTATTTAAACTAAGTAATAGAGATAAGTTATTCAAGCAGCTAAAACCCAAAAGACATAGTACCTCTGCCAAATGACTGTTGATCGTTTAATGTGTTTGTGGGCTGTGTGAAATACAGATGTATTACCCTGACTGACAGGAAGAATGAGCTGCGAGGATTTTCTGATTAGGAAATTTCAAATGCAGTATATGAGGGTCTCATTCTTCTTTTGGCATCTCCTAGTTCTTCATCATCAACATAATTACATTTTCACACCAAAAAAATTGTCTGTAAAAGCACCTTCACAAAAAGAAATGTTTTCAGCCTGAATTTCATTTAAAATGCTAGGCATTTTAAGAATAACAACAAGAAAAACATGTGCTGACTTGTGCAGTTCCAGGTAACAGTTGTGGTGGAAACTATGTTAAATTGTCTAGTGCTCAGTTCAGAAGTAGCCACTGAAAGCTGCCCTGGGTGATGTATCTCATCCCCTATCTTTTGTCACCCATATACTGGAAACTGCCTTGGATTCTGGTTTCACTGCAGAACGTAGGACTTGCCTCAGAGCAGTATGTGAAAGGTGACTCAAAGCAGAGTTGGGCTCAAGGTTCAGAGGTGGAAGGGCCAGATCAGGACTAATGTGGAGTGGACTCTTTGTTACAGACAGGCAAACATGAACACTGATCAAGCTGCTATGGTCCCTCAGGCCTGAGTTCTGACATCTTGCAGCTTAGAGATTTATTTATTTTTTTAAAGGATGATTGGATGGTTAAAACTGAGGACTGAGTCATACGATCGAACACCATGACTGTATATTTGATGTGTTACTTGAGCAAGACTTGCCAGTCTGTCTCAGGTGTGTAGGGAAACGTGGAAGGTGATCTTGAACGTGGAAGAGAAGAATTAGCTGCAGGTCTTTCGTAGTATGTCAGAGCCTGCCCCCTCTACTGAACAATTCCCTCCTAACGTTTCCTGCAGTTGTTACTGCCAGTTCAGCCCATGTAACTGAGCGGATGGTAGCTTATGTATGCTGGCTGGTGCTGTTGGTTTGGTTTGGTTTGGTTTTTCTTTTAAGCAATGGTTGGCTAATTCTGGCTGTATGGGCGTTGCCGTCAGCCCTACTGTGACAGGTGAATTAATACCAGTAGCTGTGGGAAACTTCTAGAGAAAATTGTAAGTGGAGTGGAAGCAAAAAATGACTACAGGTCATAGTTTGGGAGAACACAGTGGCTGGAGAAATACAGAGCAAGATGAAAGAAGCATGAAAAAATAAAATCTCTTCGGTTTCCTGCTTCCCTCGGCACGCATGGAACAGAGAAACTGAAACAGCTTAGTTCTGTTTTAAAATAGGACAGAGTTCTTTTAGGATGGGAAAGATCTATTTGACAAGAAATGGAAGCAAAAATGAGGAATAAATTCCTGTCAGATAAGCGTTTTGTTTTTATTCCTGGAGATTTGGGACTAGCTTTATAATTCTCCAGTGATTGCTCTGCAGGCTTCTTGGATGGAAACAGAAGTAGTTGGAAGCGAAATCACAGACTGTTTTGAAAGAGAGAGGGAGCTTAACTTTTATGCAGAGAAATATACAAGCCAAAATGAGGAAGTAGAGGGGGAAGATGGAATTGAAACCCAGCATTTCAGGCCGATTAACAAAAGGGAGTGCTGAGAGGGAGAGGTACACGCAAACAAGTGTATGGCACAATCAACAAGTTGGACTAAATGTTTGGAATAAATAGTTTCTGTATGTTTTCTTGTAATATAAAAGTACATCTAAATTTTTTTCCATCTAACACAGCTGATGTCATGCATCAAGATTTTTAAAAAGCCTAGTTTAAGCATTAGGTAAATATAAATGTTTCTGAAGTAGGTATTTTCAACAAACATAAATCATAGATGTTTATTTAAGACCCTAACTCTAGCTCTTGAATATCTCCTTTTGTGACTTTTATTGCCTGCCATAAAAGAATGATTCATGAATTCCCTCTTTCTTCTCATTGTTCTTTGTGAATTATAAAGAAGTCACTTCTTTGCTGTGGTTCTTAACTGCTGTGTAATTGATGAAAATAATTGGCAAAAGCAAATATTTTTCCCAGAACGTTGGAGCTCAGTAGGACTCCAAAACTAAGCTTTGCTTACCTGCAAGAGACGGGTCAATGTTTATTATCAAGCAGGAGGTATAGGTTTTGACACCACATAAACAGAAGTTACTAGTCTTCTGTTACAGCTGTGTGTTTTCGATAGCTACTGCATAGCTAGCTGTTAAGAGTAGCTAAAGATAAGATTAAAAGTCATCAGTTCAAAGTTCAGAAGAGATCATTACCTTCAAGGACAGAAACAGCTGAATTTGTTAGCCACTGCTTCATACCAGAAGCACTTCACTTGTACTGACAATTAATCTTGTATCACAAGTGAAGTAGGTAAGGCCAGTTACAGGGTAATAAGAGTGCCATGTTTCTTATCTGAGTTCATATACGAGTTTGGCACGGCTGCCTGCTGAAAGTATAAAGCTATTATAGCATACATCTTTATTAAATACAATGTGCAGGTCTCTTGTAATTCTTGTATTAGGCAGATAATGGAATGAGATTTGTAAATGTTTAAGTATTTGAATTAAAGCAAACTATTCAGTACTGAAATAATTCTTCATTAAAATTTTAGTAAACAGTTTTTGCATCATTTTGCATGGGTTCTGCTTTTCTTCAACATAGGAGAACTTCAACTTTCTTCATCTTCTGCTTTAACTCAACAAGTTAAACCAACTTTCAAGGCTAGTCAGACTTCTTAAGAAGTTAGGGATAAAATCTCAGGAAGTTCCCTCTCCCTTCTCCCTGTGTTTCAAACACAGACTTAAGTTTCTGGTGCCTCTACTATGTTAATGGTGTGCATAATCTCATTTCAGTTTTTTCCCCGGTTCTGAGTTCATATTTCTGCCTATGCTTGTAGAAAAACAAACGAAGAACTTTTACTCCCTTCCACTGTGGAAAATATGATTGAATTGGACCCGGTTCTAGAAGAAAATAATAGCTTCTTATTTCTGTCAATAGAGCTAGTTGTGAATAGTGTGTTGCTGTCATGTGTAAATCGTAAGCAATGATGCTGAACTCATTTGAGATACTACATAAGTAAGTTCAAGATTTCAAATTATTTTACAGTAGTCTCTCAGAATTGTACTGCTTTTTCTCCCCCTACAAGTGTAAATTTATAATTCGAGGAAAACCTGGAAAAAATCATAAAGAAAATGGCACAATGTGTAACATCTTAAGTGGGACAAGCTTTTTTTTGTGTAGTATGAAACTTTTTTCCTAATAGAAAAATCTGCCTGCATATGGTTCTAGACAGTGTTAAATTTCTGTTATATAGCTAAAATGCTGCTTCTTCAATTTCAAGTAAATTCTCACTGCCCATAGACAATTACTTGATCATTTTTGTCATCTTTTAGGGTTATCTTAGGTCTTTTAGCATACATTTCTAAATCTTATTAGAAAAAACAAGTTTTAAAACTACATTTGAAGAATTACGAATGCAAAAGGAAATAGTAATCCTACCAAATTTCCTAAGCAATTCTCCTATAAAACTAAATGCAGTTAAGAGAGGAGAAGGTGAACTTGGCTTCTCGCAGAAACTTTGTATGTGTCTCTTTAAACAAGCAGTGCCATCAATTCCACTAAGAATTTCCGAAAGAGTAAAACCGTCTCTTGAGACTGATAAACAGCAATGGATAAAGTAATGAATGATGTGCTCAATGGGGTACAGTTTAAATAGAGAAAATCTAATGGGAAGTAGCTACATTAGTAGCAGATGGATTTACTTCCTGAATCTCAATCTGACTGGAAATCCTAGCTTACTTGAAATTTGTCTTCCAGATTCTTAGCCTGATAAGAAAGGTGGATAAAGCAATTTATTTACTTGGCTTCAGTGCTGTGATGATGTGTTTTGTTTAAACTTGCTGTTGTTGTTTGATTTTTATCTAGGCTATTTTTATGATTCCTACAAATCCCCCTCCAACTTTCCGGAAGCCAGAGCTCTGGTCTGATGAATTCACAGATTTTGTGAAGAAATGCTTAGTGAAAAATCCTGAACAAAGAGCTACAGCAACACAGCTGCTACAGGTCAGTATTTAAGTTACTGAGGAAATGCAAGTTTTATGGCTTTTTTCCTCTGGTCTCAAACCGGAACTGTTGTGAAAATTTCTAAGGGCAAATCTCATTTTAACTATTATCATGCCTTATTTCTTTTCCATTTTGTGGTCTGTTCTCTGTCAGCTCCTGTATCTCTACCCCCGTTTTATTTCTCCTTTGCTACTTCTAAAAATCAGTTGCTCTTTATATAGTTTAGAGCTGCTTCTTGCTGTTAAAATTGGATCCTTGCTTTGTGGTTAGAGGCCATCAATAGATCTCAGGATTTAGGCAAGTGTTAAGTAAAGCAATTGAGCCCAGGTTACCCCTCAGGTGGACCACCCATGGAGTCTGTTCAGTCTGCCTTCTGGTCATGTCAAATTAAGCAGGCAGGTTGCTCTGTGTTCTAGAAGGGTCTGATGCAGATGGACAGCATAAGGAATTTGTTCTTGAACTGAGTTTATACCAAGTGGGCACTTGTAAATTCGAGCCACAGCTGGCAGTATGGACCTATGGGGCCAGGGCAGGGTGTGCCAGGCTTTTGCCTGCTTGCTGACCTAAGCTTGTAGTAGCTGCAGAAATTCAACATTTGCGTCTTTTTGATACTGAGATAGAAATAAAACAGAGAGATTTCAAAGAACTACAAAAATCAAACAAGAGGAACTGATCTATCAATAAATAATACAGTGTTTGTGAAATGGACGTAATTTTACAGGCGTCACGTTTTAGTGTGTGGAGGACAGATAAAGCGCAATGAAAATTTTGTGGTTTGGTCCCATATTTGTGTTATCCACTGCCTTCAAGGCTGTCATACTAAGCCTACAGGTAACTAAGGAAAAACAACCAACAAAGGCAGTGAAAGAGCTGGGGTGGGGGAGGAATTTTTCTAGAAAAATTATAATAGGTTCTGTGATGATTGAAATGGAACCTAAAACTTCCTGTAAATAAACATGCTTTGATAATGAGACAGAAGTGAAAAAATTTACTAGATTCTTTGTTCCTTTTACTTTCCTGATTCCTAATTCATTAAAGTTTTGGATAACTTAGTGTTCTTTTATGCTTTTCACTGCTATTGGTAAGTATTATCCTTAATTTTCTTTGTTCATCAGTCTATATAAGAATCTGAAATTTCATCTGTAAGACACTCATGCTAGATTTATTCTGTCTCTAGTTAGCAATAGCCTCTTCTAAAATTTAAATTCCAGTGTACTCCACTACAATGAGAACATGAGTTTTGCAAAGTAGTTTTCAATCTACTTTGTAATAGTATTTCATTGAACCATAAGACGTGTTATGAATATTTTATTTTCTGTACTGTGAGAACACCAAAATGTAGACTGCAAGGAGAGTAAAAATTGGAAGTTATAGGTTTTCGTGTGATGTATCAATCAGTACTTGAGACCTTAAAGATTAGAGGTTTGTATAATTAGCTGAAGTCCGGCAGCTGGATATGGGACTTGTGTTAATGCGTGCAAGTAACCAGGAAAAAAAAAAAAAACAACTTCAGTGTTGCTCTTTCCACATGCTTATTGGCCAGAAACCCAAATACTGTGTCCAGCACAAGTATGTGTTGCATTTTCCCCCAGCTGGGATTTGGAGCATCTGTGATGGATCTGGAGGTGCTGTGGGTGTGTGTGAGTGGGAACGAAAGTACTGCTTGTGGGGAAAGACTATGAAAGAAAAAGGGGAGTAATTGAAGTAATAGATCAAGGGAGAAGATACATAATAGGTGTAGGACATTAGGCTTCATCAGTTCTGTTCTTTGTGGAACAATTTTTTAATATTTAATAATACATTTCTGAGGTGCTTAGAGTTATGTTTTGCCTAAATTGTATTTGCATATAATGATGCAAAAATCAGAATTTTTCTAACAGCACGTCTTTACTAGGTAGCAAAATGAATGTAAATGATATCATGCACATGTTGTCTTAAAGGAAGAAGTGAAGTTTTAAATGGCCTTGAATTAAAAATTAATCTTTCTGCTAAATGTAATGTATTTTTTGCTTGTTCCACCTTTCAGCATCATAAATGAAGAAAAGTTTTATGACATACAAAGTACCGGTTTGTTGAAGTAGGCAGCTATAGGTACTCTCCTTGCAGCCACTAATTTATGCTGTCAGTTTGTTAAGATTAATTAAATTCTGTAACTGAATATCTGAAAAGGTTTGTTTTTCTATGTCAGACAATCACCACTTTATTTATTTACTACTTACTGCACGTTTCCCTTGGACAATTATATCCTTAGCTATAAAATAGTTGTTCTATGATTACATTTCCCAAGGCTTGCTGTTATTAGTTAATAGTTAAAATAAAATCTTGGTTATGAACAGCTAAAAGATATTGTATGTTGTGTTAGTGTAGATTTTAATTATTCTGCAACATAAAAAAACCCCTGTTTATCACTGAACTCTGTGGTGTTGAATAATACCTGTAATTACATCTGAAGTGTAACTATAGTAGTGATGTTATATAACTTAATGATTTTTTTTTTTCCCTAGCATACATTTATTAAGAATGCCAAACCAGTTTCAATTTTAAGGGACCTCATCACTGAAGCTATGGAGATAAAGGCAAAGCGACATGAGGAACAGCAGAGAGAACTAGAAGAGGAGGAAGAAAATTCGGTGTGTACCTTTTTATTCTATATAAAGAAAATAAACCTTTTCTTTACCAGGTTTCTACCTGGTCTTTAGCCTATGAGGACTGAGTGTTCCACTCTTATTTATGATGAGTAATAATGCTGTGAGAAATGCCGTATGAGCCAGCTTTCAGCACTTTTCCAGGAGATGTCCTAGTAAAAAGTTTTTCTATGGGGTGGGAACGGAAACCATGTTAACTTCAGTTGTTCAGACTAACATTAAAAAAGCCCCCAAACTGTTAAGGTTCCACTTTGACATACGGGCTTCTAGGCAAGTGATTTAATTTTCAGTTTTGGGCACTAATACATAGAATAGTTAGCTATGAAGCACACTAAGTAGCAATTACAATGTGGTTTGAATCAAGTTGTGCCTATAAAGTGAAAATGATGGCAGCATTTCATTCTTGAGATGACGTTGTCAGCATATGTTTGAGGGGAGAAGCAGGTCATGTGATGAATAGGTTGCATTTAGAATTGTTTGGCAACGTTAGGAGTAAGTCAGTGTTCCTGGCATTATTACTCTCCCTACATGATTTATTTTAGGGCAGTCTTGTGCAATGCAGCAGTATGTGCTTCAAAGAAGTGTATTGCCACACGTACAATGAGAGCCAAGGTCATTCAGGAATAACACACAAAGAAGATGAAGGCTGGAATGTTAGTCGAAATCTCACAGCTTTGAGCAAACAGAGAAAAGCAGTGCAGTAATGCAGTCTGCCTATCCCAAATTGTAGAATCCTTGTTATGTGTTACAGAGTGTTAGGTGATGATCTATATATAGGAATACTTTTCAAGCAGATTCTGTGGAGTGTTTGGTATCCTGACAGAGACAGTATGATCTTTTGTTTGCTGAATGTTTTCCTCTTCTGAGAGTATGTTCTAAGAGTATTGATAGCTTGTGTTTATAAAGATGGTTTACTCTGGATTGTATTTGCTTAGTCGGTAATAAAACAGGCAGGGAAGGTTGGGATTTTTTTTTTTACATTAGGAAATGTAGCCTGTGTGGAGATGTGTGACTTGACATGCAGAGTGGACATTTGTGACTTGATATATTGAACAGTTCATCTAGTATATATATATTACCAACATAGAAACCGTATGTCTTCACTAGCGTGTTTTCCTCACTACTGTTGCCTTCTGAACTGTAGACCTCAAACACTGGTGTGTTGTTGATGTCTTTTGCATTAACCCCAAATTAGGTATGACATCTAATTACTCAGTCTGAGGTTCAGATGGGGAAGCAGATTGCCAGGCAGGGGTGAAACAACCCATGCCAGGTCAGTATGTGGTGTACACCTTCCCTCTCCCACTACTGGGTGGAAGAGTACAAGACAGTTTTGGTCCACTTTGACTGAAGAAGCATTTAGCAACTCCTCGTGTTTCTTGTATCAATACAGAAGTCAGAATGTAACTTCCCCACCTCCCCCTGGTTATTCAGTGTTTAGTATAAGGAACCTCAAATCCAGAATTGGGGCAGGAAGCTGTTATTTGTCTTACTGTTGCAGTAGATGGGAATTCTGCCATGTACATTTGTGGTAAGGGAACAGGTCATGAGTTAAAAAGACAGCAAGATTCTGCTTGTCACTAAGTGTAAAAGATGGGTGCCTCAAATCTGTAAATAATAGAATATCTTTGGTTAGCAGGGCTGAGAAAGCAGAATCACAGAATGGTTGAGGTTGGAAGGGACCCCTGGAGGTCATCTGGTCAACCCCCCCTACTTAAGGCCACCTAGAGCCGTTTGCCCAGGACTGTGTCCAGACAGCTTTTGAATATCATTAGGGAAGAAAACTTCACAACCTCCTTGGGCATCTTGTGCCAATGTTCTGTCACCCTCACAGTGAGGAAAAAAAAAAAAAAGCATTCCCTGATATTCAGAGGGAACCTCCTGTGTTCCAGTGTGTGTCCATTGCCTTTGGTGCTGTCACTGGGCACCACTGAAGAGAGCCTGGCTCTATGAACTTTGCACCTTTCCTTCAGATATTTGTACACATTGATGATGTCTCCCATGAGCCTTCTCTTCTCCAGGCTGAACAGTCTCAGTGCATTCAGCCTCTCCTCATAGGAGACACGCTCCAGTTCCTTGATCATCTTTATGGCCCTTCGTTGGACTCTATCTGGTATGCATATGTCTCCCTTGGTACTGGAGAGCCTAGAAGTGGGCCCAGCACTCCAGGTGTGACCTCACCAGTGCTGAGCAGTTAGGAAGGATCACCTCCCTCCACCTGCTGGCAACACTTCTTCTGATGGAGCCTGGGATACAATTAGCCCCCTTTGCTGCAAGCTTGCATTGCTCTTAAAAATAAGTGCAGTTGTAGCCTATGGAAATGCTAAGTCTGTCATTTTGTACTTAGACTAATAGGATTTTAGGGGCTGTAATCATGTACCAGTGCATGAGCATCAACAAACCCGGAACCAGAAGTCAGTCTCCACTTGAAAGAAATTGCTCTTAAATATAAGGTAGAAGGTCAGAGTGGATGACAGAGAGGCACAGGCAGAGGAGATAGATAGAAGATCCGTCAGCATGGGAAGCTCTGGCGTTAGCATGCCTTGCTCAATTTTTTTTCAGGATCATCATGTAGAGGAGTTTTAAAGGACAATAATGACAGCCTTGCAGAGGGCTAGAGGCAGCCCTGCCGTTAGTAGCAGGGGACCTGAGAAAAGAATAAAGGGATATGGAAACTTAACAGGTAATGGAGTAATGGAAGATGCCAATTTGAGGCAGAGCTAACTTCTCAGTACAGAATGAAGTGATAGAATAGGAGAAGGCCATGAAAGGGGGCTTGTGGATGAGACTAGTCAGCTCAGAAAAGAAAGGTCATAGAAAAAATAAAGATTATGACTTCAGCATAATGAAAGATGGAAGGGGAGAATTTGGAAAATGGACATTTGTAGTTGTATTACCTCAAGTGGAGGGATGAGAAGATGAGACTAGGATGACATAGGCAAGAAAAATGAGAGAGTCTGGATAAAAAATTCAGCAATATGGAAATGTTAAGAAGAAGGGTATGTTTGTTAGGGCAAGCCCTTTGTACTGCTGTACTTGTAAAAGACTTATTTGAATTATTTGACGTTAATAAATAAAAATATATTTCTATAATAAAAATTGTTTTCTGTATGTTATATAATAAATGATATATAAATAATAAAATACACTGAACATGCACATTATGCTGTGTAGTATCCTTGGAGTTTTAATTGAAGTTCTTTTACAAATAGTTTTATCATCCTTAGTAATTTGATGTCTTGTTACTCCTTTTTAGTTTTCTATGTTGATGCTGACTTACAGGCTATAATTGATTAACTAAAATGAATAGATAACACTAAACTATGTTTGCAGGCGGTGTTGAGAGATGGATCCTGGATGTTGAATGCATAATTACATAATTACATAAGCCCTCGTGGTTGCATTTTTGAGCTAAGTAGTTTGCTTTCTCAGCAACATAATCTGGCTGCCTCTATGGGTCTATTTTAATGCAAAGTAAACTTTGTGAAGGATGGACTTAGTGAGACTGAAGGTAGGCTGAACACAAAGCACAAAATAGATCAATGCAAACTATCCCTTAATAATTTAAAGCGTAAGAAGACAACTTGAAGTGGGTGATTACTGCATATCGCTGAGGGGTGGTAACTGAACTACACCTTCTAACTCGGCTCAACAGGTTATTGTAACTGTTTTTCTTTGGGGAAAGCATAGAAAGGTTAACCCTTGCAATCGTCTGTCTGTTTGGTTTGCTGTGAGAGAGATCCAATAGTAAGCTAGGCTACACAAATAGTGTAGTCAGTAGGAGTGTAGTAGAGTGTAGGAGACAATAGTGTAGGCTACACAAATAGTCTGTAGTCAAATTCATTGTGGGCTAAGGTAAGTCAGGTTGTCTTCTACTTGCTACAGACCTATGTGTGCGTTTGAAGCTAAAGTAATTCAGAGGATGTGTTTGCAGTACCATGGTAAGATGATTGAGAGTTTAACTGTAGTTCTCCATCAAAGGCCAACTTTGCTTATGGCAGAGAAAATGGGTATTTTTTAAAAATAGTTTGTGTCGTTCTTGTAAACTTCAGGGGGGGGGGGAAGGAATAGAGCTCTTTGAGGTTGGAGGAAGTTCTAAATGCAGAGAAAGATCACATGCAAAGTTAAGAAGAGCATATGCCACTTGTAAGTGGAGGAAACGGAAGCACTGGCTGGTGCTGCTGGCAAAGTGGAAAGTTGCCCTTCTGTGATAATTTCGTATTTTTTAGCCTGATCATGGATAGATACATTTCATTATTCCTGGAGATTACTCTGGAGAAGTTTTGTGCCTATTTTCCCTTTAGCTGCGTCAACTTTATTGAAGGAAGACTGTAATGATATATGTACTATTACAGAAATATCTTGTAGGACAAGAGAATGTCCAGGTATTTTCTCTGTAAGGTTTGTATTGAATAGTTAAGCTTTTGAAAAAGTTTGCCGTTATAAAAAGATTAAGTAAAAAGGTATTTTTGTTCCTACTTTTAAAAAGAATTTTATTTATGTTCTTTTATGATGTTGAGATGTTTTAGTTCCCTAAGTTTTCATATGGTTTTATGATTCTAAAAAATAATCTGTGGTAAGGTTTGTAATTAGGATGATATTTTTACTTTTGTTAAAACTGTTAATGTGATATTTGGTAGGAAGTATGACTTTTCCTATCAGTAAATACATACCTTTAATAATTTCGTATTTCTTGGTAAACCTTCAGTGAAAAAAATTTGAAAGTACTTAGCTTTAACAGAAGAAGTGAGGGTTCAGGTGAGTGAAATGAAGAATATTGATGGTGAGGTGAGGAGGAAGGATTTCCTTGTTGACAAATACAGTTTGTCAAAACTCCATGTTTGTTGGTGACCTATGAATAGCTTTCATGTTGTCACAATGCAGAACTAATCTTGTTCCGAGCTGCTTTTAATAGTTGTTTGGTTGTAATACAGATTTCTCGTGTCTTGCAACTGAGTTTCAATGCAGTACGTTATTGTAAGAAATTCCAGATTCATTTGAAAGATGACACCAGCATCTTGTCCAGTTGCAGTCATGAAAGGCTCTGAACAGTTAAATGCACGAAGTCAGCCAGCCTAGGAAACAACAGGGCAAACTGTTACAAGTTTTTTGTTTAATCAGCAAAGTTTTCTGTACCATGTTTCTTGAATGCACATTATTCATGCTAGAAGATTCCTGAGCAACATGTAGGTGTGATTGAGGCCTGAATTACGTGAAGTTCTGGACAGCACAGATTTTAGTTTTTAAACCATAACAGGTAGAGATTGATCAACGGTCCCACAAGTTACCAAAGGAAACCAGGATAAAAAAGGGCAAATAAAATGAAAGCATTGGAACATTAATGTTTCTCATTTAAAAAAAAAAAAAAGAACCAAACAACAACTCCCCACAAAGCCCTCACTTCATTTTGAAATAATACTTCATTTCAAAATAACTCAAAGATTATGTCTTTCATTTAATTTGGAACTTGTTTGGGGAACTGCAAGAGAAACAATAAACCAGTTGTTTTTTGCACTTCTCACTGAGTGTTTATTTTTTCCCTTCTGGAAAGGGAAAACAGATAATATGAGTGCCGGTTTGGTATACTGTAGTGGATGAAGTCAGCAGGCCAGCATTCAAGTTTAAAGATAAATAACCATTGCACGTTCCTCCTTCTTATGTCCCAGTTCCACAGAACCCTGAAGAGGTACAGGGCTGCTTTTGTGTAGTTTGCATGACTATGTGAACATACAGTTCAAGTGATAATGCAGGTTTTGATAAGCCAACATGCAATGATGGCAACAGTTCTAGAAGGAGATGACAGTCCCTGTGTTAACTTGTGTAATAGTAGGGACAGTAAGTCATGCGTGTATTTCTTGATATTTTCGTATTTATAAGAGTTTTCAGATTGTATATGGAATTGGAGGCACTGTGCAGTTGAAAAGTAATAGCCACCTAGCACATACATTTTGAAAAATAATACCCTAAAACCAATAATACCCTAATACCCAATGACGTCACCATGAAGTCCTAACCACAGAAGTGTGAAGGCAGACTCAAGCCTGGAGAAATGCATATTTAATAACACCTAGAAGCAAGAGTAAATATTGATGTTAGTGTTAAGTAGAGTCTATCAATGTTAAAGGTCTCTCCTGGGCAATGAATTGAGTCCATATACTGTTGAAAAAGAACCGTTTGAGTTAACCTCTCGGGAGCTTGAATTTATTGATCTAAACCCCCAAGAATTTCCTATGTAAAGCGTGAACAGTTGTGCTTATTATTCACTGGTACATGTTTTGGGACCCATCAAGAAGAAAGGTGTAAAAGAAAGAAGATGTTTTAAGTATGATGTTCCTTTTGTTAGGAAACCAGATTTAACCCTAACAGTTACATTTGAATGAGTTGTTATGGTTTTAATTTCCTCTTAAGGCCATATATGTATTGTTATCGGCACTCAGGTTATAAATGAGTTGCATAACTGAAAGTAGAATCGAAGAGGGGTCAGTGGTTTTGGAGAATTAATCAAATGCAAAGGTTTCACCGTTACGTACTTAATGAGGAAGTTCATTTTTACCACTTTCTGTGAACGTTTTATAGAATAGGAGGTTGTCAATTGTAATGTAAATATTTTTTGGTCTTCAAAAACTTGTATTATATGGCTGTAAATAAATGGCCAGGTTGAATGTAGTCTTCATGTCTGTATCCTTCCAGAGAGATAGAATATCATTATAAAAAGTGCGCTCTGAATTGATTTTATGCCTGTTACAAGAGCTGCTTGTGTGATGAGAATGCCTTCTGACAAATTGACATGTTTTGATAGGTGCTGAGGTAATTGTACAGATTTTTTTAATTAAGCAAAAATTTCAAGTGGTGCATTCTACAGAAGGTTAATCCGAATATCAAAGTTTAAATGTTAGTTTAGGCATTGCTAAACATGAACAATCTCTTTTTGCGTGCATTTTTTGAAGTGTAATGTGAATTGGATGCTGAGGCTGGGCAGCTGTATTATGGGAATGTAAAGTAACTCGTTGCCTGGCAGCTGACAGGAAACATCTAAATATTTATTTCTGTGGATCTTTAAAGGAATGAGCTATCAAGCAACTCTTCCTGTATGTTTTCTTTTACATTTTAGTGTCTCTATTATTTGAGAAATACTTAATTATTTTAGAGTATTCAAACAAGGAATTACTACTTCAGTACTCCATTTTTGTTTTTCTTATACACTTAGTGGTTGACAACTATCAACAATTTAGCCAACTGTAAATAATCAATTATTTGTATGTGTAGGCTTATTTATTGATTCATACAAAAGTTTCTTTGGTTGAATCGTTTTGAGTTATTCTGTATTTTAAATCTGATACACTAGGCTGTATTTTTCTGAAGGTTTTTGTATTTACTTTCATGCATCTTTCATGTGTTTGTGTGTGTCTGTATATATATATGTAACTTTGCACGACAGCGTTAAAACTTTGTATTTTCATAGCATTTTTCCTTTAAGCCACAGAACACTTGACATGTGCTAATTAAATTTGATTGCAGTCCTTTAAGTGTCCTGAAGTTAAAAATATGTTATATGTTATGTTAAAAAGATGACTTTGCTGAGTGAAATATAGCCACTCAAGGAGCATAAACAGCTTTTTAAGAGCATATTGTTAAAATCCACATAACTTAGAGCCAGAAATCAATTATAAGAAGAGTAAACGGAGAGAGGTAATTGTGAGCAGCAAGTCGTTGCTACTAGGCTTATTAATTAGGAGGTAGAAAACAACCTTAAACGCTGTTTCATGACACATGTCTGTTGAATTTGATGGGATTTGAGTGTGTGCTGAAAGTTAAGTCTTTACTTGTTGTGCTCATGGGTCTAAACTTAAATGTGTGCTCAGTATTAAGCATATACGTGGGTTGTAGTTGGGCTGTGTATGTGTTAGGAACTTTTACAAAATCCTTTTCTTGACCAAACTATATTATGTGTTTATGTAGCTACTCCAGTGCTTTTACAAAAAGATAGCTGTGATTACAGCCACGTTTTTCAAAGGTGATGATGAGGTGTTAATAGTAAATGAAATTATTTTACAGGATACTAAATTTTGCCAGCATGTAAATCTTCCTTTACAGTACTGCACCCTAGTTAGCTGTCTCTGGTGCCCTCTAGTGTTCCTTTTACATATACAAACCATAGTCAACCAGGTTTTAAAGGCAAGCTGCTGTATTTGCTTGTCTTGTTTAGTTTTTTCTTTATCAATCTTCATGGCTTTTTTCCCCTATGAATGGTAAAAACGAGACAGAAAAAACCCATTAATCTTTATAATCTCGGCTTATTTGCCTCTGTCATGATATAGACCGAGGTATTAGGTGCGGGGCCATCTCTTCAGAGGAAACGTCTCATGTGAAGATGAGATCTTTTATGTTGCAAGCATATTGTGAAGTCTTGCATGGTGTTTCTGCTGAAGTATTTTTGAATTTGCTGTCGTGACAGTCAAGTCTCTGTGATTGTGTTTTCATGCTTTAAGGGTTGCTTTTGTTAATCTTCTAACTTACTTTGGTAAATAAGGAGATCCAGAGTTAATCCCCTAGGGTTGCAGGATATTGGCAATGTTTCACTTCTACTTGTTTTGCCTTGTAGTTTTGTTCAAGGTTTCTACGGTTTATTGTCACTTCTGTAGCATTTCAAGAGATCAGCGCTCTTGCTGAAGCGATCTTCGTGTTGCTGTCTGCTGCTGTATCGGAAAGTCCTGTCAAGTACAAGTTTGGTGCTTATTACTTGTGCACAAGAGAACAGCAGACAGTTTTTAATTCCAGAGTTAGCTGGTTTAATTTCTTGATTCTTGGATCTGTTTTCATAAACAGTATGAGAACATGACACTTCAGCTTTAATACCTTATATTTTTTTCCTAGTTAAAATTGAGATTGTGTTTGTTTTTATTTAATCAGTAAGTTTACCTTTCTTAACAACAGATCAGAAGTTGTACATCAATATTTACGAACTGTAAAGCATGAATCAGAATTTGTACTAAGGAATCACTTTCATCTTTCATGTAAATGTGCACTTACATAACTTGGATCCATGAATATTTTTGTAAAGTTACTTTCTCAAATCCAGTGTAGTCTACTGCTGCATTAGCTAAATCTCATATTTGTGAGAAATACTTTAATGATAGTTCTGGAAGCAATCTGGCTTAACCCATGAAATTATTCTAGGGCATGCACAGGCCCTGAAAAAGTTTTATATTGCTCTCTCTCAGTACATAATTCCTGATCTAGGGAAAACACTGTTGATCAAAATTGTCGCCCCTTTTGGGGACAACTATTCTGTTAATACCGAGGTGGACTTTTGTGATCCTTGGTCTTCTGAGTATTAGAGGATAACTGTTCTCTTTGCCAAGAGATAATAGTAAGATAAAGGCTTTTGACGCTCTTAGGCTGGAAAATTAAAGCTATTCTTTAGAACAAATCCAGATACTTGATTTGACTGAAGAAATAAAATACCATTGTGTTTTTTTTAATGAAGCAGAAGATATGAAAATGGTCACTTAGGACTTCATTTTATATTTGTTAATACTGTTAGGCGTCACTTTTTTCACTAACTTCTAAAATAAAACTTTTAAGCTTCAAGAAAATGTTTGTTTCATTTCTGATTCCAATTTTAGTCAGTTTAGGACCATATGCACTGCAAGTGGGTGTTGGTGTTAGTCAAGCAACTCTGTAAATCAAACGTAACTGTGCCTGAAACTTAGAGATTTGCATGCCTGTGTGTTAGAGATGCCACATTTGTAGTGTTTAATAGGAGAAATGGCAGTCAGTTTTGCATTGCATTCGGTACTGAAAGAAGCACTTGGAAATAATAACTTAATGGTCTGGTACTTTTAAAATGCAATGCAAATTAACACTTTTGGACTTACATTTTCCCTTTCTAACTAGGGTAGTCAGAAAATAAACTCAGAAAACAACGATGTTAGCAAGAACGTTTGGGGGGGGTGGGGAGCAAAGAAAATGAAAATTGCCACCAGGAGGAGCAGTACTAAAATATTCTTATTTATTTACTGGCACAGTCCTGTAGTGCTGTAGCTGCAAACTATCTGTATCTTCGGGAATATGATAATTTTTATAAGGATAGAGTACTAAATATAGTGTTTTGGAATGCAACTAAAAAACCCAGAAAGAGTGCAAATGAAGAACTTCAATATTTTTACAAATTATAGTCCAGAAAATAGTGATTCTTTTGACATTTGAAACTTTAATCACAGATTTAGATCTGTATCCTGGTTTCAGTATGTTATGCTGCTAGCCAGACTTTCTGAACCAAAATTCAATCTATTTTTGTGTCTTTTAGTTGAGACGTAATAGAATAATTTTTAGGAGCGAGTGTATTGATATTACTACTAATTACAATTTGCTGTATCTGCTTAGACCAACCATTAGAGAAACAGGCACTCAGGCAATACCGCTGGCTCGTGCACGTATGTCCATACTAGAGACAACTCGTCTGCTGTGTCTAGGAATAACAGGGAAGGCAAGGAACGAGTTCAGTGAGAAACAGAAAGTGCCAGACCTTGTAGGGTTTTGGGGCTTGGGTTTATTTTTTCTGTTCCAGTCCCATGTCCGTCCTCCCCCACCCTCCACCCCCTACCCTTGCAAGTCTCTTCATAGTTAAAAATTTTAGAGTATGTGAAGCAGAACAAAGATTTAGGGAAAATAGGAAAATTGTTAGTGGGTGAAATCGTGTTTAAATGTTACATGTAGCAGCAAGCATGTTATTTGTAATGGACAAATAAAAAAAAAAGTTATATGATAGTCTTTCAAGCTGTGTAGCTAGAATATTTTGCTTATCAGGGATGGAGTCCATGTATAAATGAACTCAAGTGAAGTTTTGACCCAACAGAGGAAATGTATGCATATATGGTTATAAAATTGGTGAAAGTAGCATTTGTATTTAAATTTTAAAAATTTGACATAGAGTGACTTCACAGTGATGGGTATTATTTCTTATATGATGAACAAGGAGAAATTTTGAATTTTTTTTCCTTGGGTAATAGATTTTACTCATACAGAAAATGTGTATAGTCCATCACATTATTCCTGAAATGCTGTGGTGATGTGTGTATAATCTGAATCAGACTTTGGAAAGCAGTGGGATTACCATTAATGTTTTCAAATATTGGTATGCCATATGAATTTTATAATTCATTAACTGGGTTGTCATTAGTCCTCTGTTTCACATTCCTGGCCCATTAGTGTCATAGATTGAAAATGCTACTGTATCTCTTCATGATGCTAGCTCCCCCACCCACGTACTGTTTAAGTATGTGCTCTACAGATATTTTTCTACTAGTATCAACAAGTTATTTTGCTCACTGTTCCAACAGAGGTTTGTAAAAAGAACTAAATACTTGAAGTAAGCCAAGTTGATTTTCTGTTTCTGAGGTGGACTTCTAAAACTGTTTTGGAGGATTGTTTAATAGCTGTATTGAACAGGAGCCTGTCATCTGGATGCTGTGTGTAATGTAAGATGCTGGGTATGATATTCGGTTAAGGGTCATCAGCACAAATTCTTGGTGACAGTCCATTGCAAAACAGCCAAATCGCTTTCTATAAATTGTGGTACTGATTTTGTAACCCAGGGAGGTATAGTGGGGCATGAAAATCACAGAGAAATTCAAAACTGGATGCTGATGCCAAGTGGGTGTGTGGGAAACGTTTCATTTACATCCACCCTGCCATACATCTGTGAGAAAGAAGAAGTTTTTATTCTTCTGTTATATGGAACATTTTTTATTTTGTAATTTCTTTTAAAGTTTTAAACCTGGAAGTCTAGCAGTACAACTAGGTCACATGAAGATACAAAATTAAGGAATAAGCATCTAAATGATTGCTTCTTGACTTTGCTTTTTATAAATGATCTGCTGCATTCTGACAAATGTTTCTCCATAGGAGGAAGATGAGCTGGACTCTCACACCATGGTGAAGACCAGTTCAGAGAGTGCTGGTACCATGAGGGCCACAAGCACGATGAGTGAAGGTGCCCAGACAATGATTGAACACAACAGTACTATGCTAGAATCGGACTTGGGGACCATGGTAATAAATAGTGATGATGATGAAGAGGAAGATGGGACCATGAAAAGTATGTTGTTAATTTACATTTCTTTTAATAATGTAATATGTTTTCTCATACTGCATGAGAACATTGTCTCGTCAGTGCCTTTTAAGGGTCAAGTTCTGTGGTTAAAATAAGGGAGAGGGGTATTTGTGTCGCTAAGCTCTCTCTATAGCTTGTGGAGAAAAAGGTAGCTAGAGTGGGAGATTCAAAGCAGGAACCTGGTTTTGGTGCTTCGTTAAGTCTCTCTGGAGGACTCTAAAATTAGCTTTCTGTGAGTTTTCCCTTCAGCTCTCATCTCTTGCTTTTTGCCTGCTGTCAACATACATTTCGACTAGTTCCTTGGGGCTAAACTGAAGTGATGTGATTGTGAGAAGCTCCTGCTTCAGTGTCAGTGGTCCTGTGAACTCGTCATGACTCTCTGTGGGTTCAGCAATTGGTACACATCTAGCTGCAAAATTGTTAATATGTAATAATCGGTTAGAAGAATTTTATTTTGTAAGTGAGGTATTATTTGAACATTTGTTGGAATATGATTCATTAATACTTGATCTAAGGCAATAATCAAAAGATTGTTGAAACCCAAGTAAAAAGTCCAAATTTACTTCAGGAGCATATGAGGGAGTTCGTAATGAAGAGGAAAAAAATTTGCAGATGTTTGAAAATATGAAATTGTAAGTTACACTGAAATATGTATAAATATGTATTGTTAAATAGTTAACTTACATACCTACATACTGATGTGCTCATTATTTGATTGAAGACTGCTGCAGAATGAGGCCCACTGAATTTAATAAAATTACTTGCTTGAATAGGCTGCATCAATAGGTGGTTCTAACTCAAGATGTAGATGCCAGATTTAATGAGGCGGAATGTAATCTTTAATTCCAGGCAGTTTTTGGAGGGGAGGCAGTAAAGCAAGCTAATATCTCAAGAGTGAAAATGAGTGCCCAATAAATGACTTCATTGAACGTTTTATAGGAAGCATAAAGTTGCATTTGTGTTTGCATATATGCACTTGATGTAATTTGTGCAAGATTAGTTGGAAGTGCAAAGCATGTAATTTCAATACAAAGAATGTAATTTCTTTGTGGTTTAATGTACAGCAAATTTGAAGGAAGGAGGGGTTCAATTGATTTTTTTTGTTTGTTGTTGGTTTGGGGTTTTTTTTTTAGTGTTCTCGGCAATAAGATATCATACATACCTGTTGATTAGTGATTAGTTTAAGTAGGATGATTTACCTCATGAAAACACTCAGTATGTGCTTTCATTTGTTTTCATGCTGAAACAGTATTTGCCTGTTAAACTGTGAGGCTAACGGAGGGTTGGTACAAGCCATCTCAAACTCATTAGTTTCAACAAGTTAAGGAAAGGATGACTGCAAAAAAAGGGGAAAGATATTGCAAGCAAATTTGGAGTAAAGGATAATAAAGTATTTCTTAGAGTGGAAGTATTATAAAGTAGGGTTTAATGCAGTTTCTATGCAGCCTTTAAAATAACTTCAGGCTTAATAACTATCCGTGTAGTTTTTATGTGTGCTGAGAGAAAATACCAGTCAGTATGCCAAATAGATCAAACAAGTGTCATTAGGTTTGCACTGCAATCTCTTATCCCTTTCCTATTTGTCTGCGGTGTTGCTGGAGACACTGTTTTTAACATGTACTCTTATTCTCAATTTTTAACTGATTCCAGTAACAATCTCTAGTTTGAAAGAGCATTACCTTTCTATATCTTGGCATTTTGTTAGTATAATTCTTAAACCCATTCTTCCTTCTTGTCAAACAAGAATATATAATCTTTGGGACAGGAGGTTTCCTTCCCCTCCCTCCCCTCCTGTAGGTGACTGTCTTGACACCTATGACTCCAGTGAAGGAAAGCCAGCAAACAACAGAGCCTGATGGCAAGTGATGGTTTAGTCCTTCAGCTGGCAGGCAACAGGTTTGGTTCCGGCGCTTATTCACTGAACTGTCATGTATTTTGCACTAGACACCCATTGATTGAAAACTAGAAATAATGCAAGAATGGGACCTCTGCATCTCTCAGCTGCAAGTAAATATAAATCATGTCCACTGTATCTGATCCTCCGCTGGTTCAGTGATTCATGTACTATTGGCTGAAACAGGAGCAATAGCAAGTGCCCTGAATAAACGTCACCAGGAAGGGACATACAAATCCTTGTTCTCTCTGAGGTTGACATAGATTTTTGTGCTGCTTTGTGCTTGACACAGACACAAGATTTTGAAGATTGGTTGCTTTTCCCAATGTACCTTTATAGGCAAGGTGGGCGCTTTCTAGACGTTTGTGTGATTTGATTATAATAAATCAAAACACGTAGCTTAAAAGTGCTCTTTTATACTTCTGAATAGTTGAACATTACAAGACTCTTGGGGAAGTAAACTTAGTGAACTAGGGGAGAGGGATTTCATTTCCTTCCTAGGAACACAAAATATTTATGACAAACTTTTTTTTTTAATTATTTTTGTGTTTAGTTTCATGTTTTGTTTCCTTCTGTCTTTTGTTTTCTGCTCAAGGACAAAATAAGAAACAATAATAAGTTTTTATTTGTAAGTGCCCATGCTTAGAGGCCTCTCGGAGCCATGACAGAAAATAACTAAAGACATATTTTTTTCACAAATAGGGAACTGTGCCCAGATAAAATTGGAATTTGGCACAAAAAGAGGCCTGTCATTCTACCCCAACATGCAATATACAGACTAGCTATAAACAACATTTATGCCTTCTTGCTTAGTATGCCTGTGCATGCTCTGAGCAGAGACTATGTAGTACGTACCTAGAATGAGGGAAGAAAATGCAGAGGACAGAGCTTAACTTGAGGACGTTTAACATGGAGTGGAAGAAAGTGTGGGATTGATGGAAGGTAGTACTACTCTTGTTCAGCTTCCTGGATGTCACGGTTTAAAGCTGGGCTGGCTATTAAATGAATGACAGACACTCTGTTAACCTCTTCCCTCCCCAAAGTGGGGGGGAAGAGAAAAGGGAAGGAGGCTTATGGGTTGGAAAAGTTAAAACAGCTTTAATCTAACTACAATAATAATGTATTCTAATAATAAGAAAAATAATAATGAAATATATATAAATATACAAATATATAGAAAACCAATACTGAGCTGCCCCCCACCGATGACGAATACGTCACCCGGACGCTGCAGGG
>VZSC01005051.1:657895-704182 GCA_013398225.1 Steatornis caripensis
TTTTTTTTTTAAATTTGTAATTGCTGTCTGTTTTGGTCTGGCTAACAAGTTGCCTGTTGATGCCATTTGGACTTGTTCTGGGCTTCTAACTGGTGCTTCAGACTTCGGTGAAGCTTCTAGGTAGTTCATGGTTGGTAATGAAGATACTAAAAGAAGAGGACAGCGAACTAACAAGGTGGCTTTTGACAGATAGAACGTAGAGAAGTGGTCAAGTTTTTGGTTTATTACTTTTTGCCCTATAAGACATAAAATGTTTTAGGTTTAGTCAGTATAATTCTTAAACACATTCTTCCTTCTTATGGAAAAGAAGAATATAATCTTTGGAACTGCAGGGTTCCTTCCCCTCCCTCCTCCTCCATATGTGACCATCTTGACACCTGTAACACCAGCAAAGGAAAGCCAGCAAACTGGACGTAGCCTGATGGTAAGCAATGGTTTTATCATTCAGCTGGCAAGTGAGAGGTTTGGTTCCAGCACTTACTTGCTGAACTTTCTTGTGTTGTTGAATTATGGGATCCTTGATTACAGCAGGACATGTGCCACACTGTAGAATGTAAATTTCAAAAGGAGACTTGATGAGTTGGTTTTATTTAGTTATTATTTTTTAGTTATTTCAGTCCATCCAGTGTATGAGATTGTGCCATGCTGTAAGTCAGTCTCCTCTGTGGTAGGAGGTGGATGCTTGGGTAGCTCTGGAATAATGTTTCATAACTCTTAGAAAGGCCTAAGTCCCACAGCTGGCTTTTCAACTGAAAAGCAAAAGCTATTGATATGTGTTTTATAGCAGCCTGTGACCCAGGTCCTATAGGAGTTCAACAAGGAAGCTTAATTATGGGCTGGGTTCATTGATATTTCATTGGGCATTGATATTTCATTGATGTGGGTTTGTTCAAGCATGTCTACAGTGCACAAGTTAAGACGGTTTGCTTGATGCTGTACATACAGAAAGAGATGATCGGTGTTTCCAAGCTTGTTCAGGCCTCACACACAACAGGTTTTCAGTGCAAGTGTGCAGTGATACTGATAGTGCTGCAGATTTTTTGTGGCAAACATATAGCTTGTGTAAAAAGTAATTTACTGGATAGTTGAGTGAATTAATTGTCCTTAAAGGAATCTTTATGTATTGTACTTTCACATTTCTTGGTTCTTGAAAGACAGTCAACAAGATACCGTTACTCTGTTGTTCATGAAAGTTAGAAAAAGTGCTTTCAGACCAAAATGATCTTCTAATAATCTTAGATTTTGCAAAAAAAATGCGACCTACATCAGTTTACTCTGGCATAAAGAGCCTGAGTGTTTTGTAAAGTCAATACAAAAGAGATAGGAGCCTTCACAGGGCCTTTAAACTAGGAGATGTCAACCTTTCTCGTTTTCTATGAAATACTAACTAAACTTGTTTGTGTTAGGTTAGCTGGAGATCTAAAAAAGAGTCTCTTTTTTCATTTAATTATTTGTAAAAATAAAATAAAACCTTAAAAATAAATCTCTAAATAAATCCTTCTTTTTTTTTTTTTTTACATTGGGAAAATAACAAACCATGAAACACCTCTGGTGTCCTGTTGGTTTCCAGGCATACGATTTCCGGTTTTCTGTGTGAGGTTTTGTATTTGCAGTGAAGGTCAACAGCTCTTGTTCTTTTAAGTTGGTTGACTAACTGCATGCTAAATTGGAATCAGAAGTTGGTTCTAATATCTTATTTATGAAAACAAATAGAAGAAGTCTTTAAAGTGTAAAATAAACGTGCTTTGCTCATTTTGGAGTAATTTCAGCCCTGTTGACTCACTTTCCCTAATATGCATTTGATAGAAAGGAATTTGGAGGGATTGGTTTGTTTTACGTATGTAGGCAGTCTTCTATTACATATATAAGGAAGATATTTATAAATAGCTCTAAAACTTAAGAGCAGTCCTTGGAAAATCTTCAGTATTTTCTGTTACATGAGAGGAGGGAGACCATCTTACCTGTAATGGGCCAGCATTTTGGTGCTTCAGAGTTTCTAACAGTGACACTGGTAATCTTGTTTATAAGGATGTCTCAAGGATGAAACACAAGTACAACCATCTCAGCAGATGAAAAAAATTGGTTGTGAAAGGCCAGCAATGTGGTGTCCTATCTTCTTGGTACAAATAGTTTCAGGGTTTTTGGGCAGCGATCAGCAAGTAATAAAAATTTTATATTAAGAAAATGCATTGTATTTCTGTTTTTAATTCCAACCCCTTCATACTACTGCCTTCTCTTGGATCTGTTTTCTAAATTCATGCTTTGCTAAAGTTTAGATTCTTCCATTTTTGCCCTTTAGTGCTTATTTCTGTAGTTATTTGGCAGCCCTGCTGTTTACTTCTCATCCCTTCCTCAGTCCCAGACTCAAGAGATTCAGAAACTTCATTCAAGTGATCTCGAGTTCAGTGGGGGCAGACTTGGGAGATTCTGTAGAAGAGGTATCTGCGATGTGGTCTGTTAAATCCAACCTGGAGTTCAGTGCATTAAATGTGTTTGGTTGTGGTTGCTATTAATTAAAAGACGATGAGTGGAGATAATTATAATCCAGGACTAAAAAGAATATTAGAAAAGAATATAGCAACAATTGAGAGAAAACAGGCTAAAAGAGTGTGGGGAGGAGGTGTGTATGGAAACGTGGCAGACTGAATCATCATGGAGCTGAAGAGAAGCAACTGAAGTGAGGCACAGTAAAGCCTAGAGCATAAGCAAGGCAGTAGAATACCACATTCAAAAAGCCAGAAGAAATCTGGCAGGACAGAATGATGTAGAAAAAGCAGAAAGAAAAGAACAAGTCGATATGCTATAAAAGATAGCAGTACAGAAATTAATGAAAAAAATAGACCACGTTTAACCATGCAGCACAATTAGAATGGATTTTAAAAAATCTTAAGACAGAGGGAGTGGATTACCACAGGACGAGATGATGAAATAAGAGGTGAAAGAGGAAGGGAACAAAAGAACGCTTAGTGATTTAATAAAAAACAGTGCAAAGCCAGATATGAAGATCAGCAAGTTAAACACGAGCTCAAAAGGTATTTCCAGTGATTTTCCTTTTCACTTGTTAAAGCAAGGAGTTCAAATAAAAATTCCTAATTATTTTATTATCTTTTTAATTATAAATGTAGTTCTACCTGTGGGTGGTTTTTTCTTTTGTTTTGGTTTGTTGTTGTTTTAGCTTGGTTATTTATATTTCTCGTCCTGTTTCGTATTTTACTTGTGGAAATGTATTTCATATTTATGTAGAATGTGTTACACTGCGAACAAGGACAGGTTTCATGAGTCAGTACTATGCAGAATGTAGTCTCCGAGGTGACAGTTATGTACAACTACTAAGGCATTTCTTTTGCTTTATTTATTGTTCTATTTAGTAATGAACTTGCTTTGAAATCCCACAAATGAAAACAAATTTCAGTCATTCAGGGTTGTAGATAAATTTTCATTATATTCAGTTTCATGGAAAGGATAATAGAACAGGAGCTCACACTGATCTTGATCTGCTTGCTTCATAAAGCTTTTGCAGCTGCATAGATGATGACAAAAATCCCCGAAGGTTTCCACACCATGGAGGTAGGGTGCTTTGCAGCAATCTGTAGAGTGTGGTCCCATAATTTGCTGAGAATGCTTGTTGGCAATGAATTTAATTAAGCAGTGTCTAGACACAGTTTGTGCGGTTGTTTTTTGCAAGTTCTTTTTCTAAATAATTTTTAAATCGCACCTGAAACTGATGGAACTCTGTTGCTTTGCTACAAGTGCCTGTGGACCAGACCTTGAAGTTAGGGGCATTCAGCACTCGAAGGGATGCTTAGCACCTTGTGTTATTCAGTCTCTACAACAACAAATAGATATCGCATGAAGTAACTTCTAATACTATTTGTGTGCGCAGCTCTGAAATGTCTTGAACATTTCTCCACATTGTATCTTGCTACAAAAATATCATTCCTCGGCTATGAGCTTTTATGCCAAAGATCCTCAGGGGACAAATGGAGGCTTGCACCAGATGCAGATGACTGTATTAGTTTCTGTAAAATCCAAGAAAATTAATAAATGAGTTTATTTTACAGCCCAGTAAATCTTTAATTTTTAAATAGTTTTAACTTTTTTCTGTTTTCTTTCAACTAAGGAAATGCTACTTCACCACAAGTTCAAAGGCCTTCTTTCATGGACTACTTTGATAAACAAGATTCCAAGAATAAAAGCCCTGAGAACTGTAATCAGAACGTGCATGAACCTTACCACATATCCAAAAACGTTTTCCCTGATAACTGGAAAGTCCCTCAAGATGGAGACTTTGATTTCGTAAGTACATTTTTATTGTTTACTTTCTTGCATGCTGTTTATTTTGTATGTGCCAAAAATACTTAATCCCTTTCTATAACTAAGTTAATACAAGTAAAATAAACTTTCGCTAATACCACCCAATTAGGTAATCTTAATGCCTCATCCTGGTTGTTGAAATAAGTACATTTGCTTAACACGGGACCTTTTTAATGAGGAGCGATACATGACATTGTGAATATACTGCTTTGTAAATAGTTTTGGTTTTTTAAAGTATTTTTGGTTCTTTATAATTTATGTGTTATAACAACTTTAAAATTTGACCCGGTTCTATTTTTAAAGAAAAAAATAGTTGCTGCAGGCATGGAATATTGTTGTCATGTTTAGTGAATATCTCAGTAAAACAATAAGCATTTTAAACTGGATTGGAGCCATTTAATCAGTCTCCTTGGGGATGGTTAAGATCACCTGCTGTTTTGCACAAGCCAGCTTGTTGGTAATATTCCAACAATGCACATCTCTCTACATAGAATTATTCTGTCTACCACCAATCTGTGCATTCTAGGGTGGGGTTTTGCCCCCTCCAAAATATGCGTAGTTTATTTCTTTTTTGCACAGGGGCAAAAAGAAAATGTTACGAAGTTATAGGTTACTCTTAAAGGGAAATAATTACTCTTTAGAGACTTGTAGATAATTATACCTGTTTTTCACCTTTATTAATTTTTTTATCATGTTTGAATGAAAGAATTTAGTTTATCTGAGGTGGATTAAACGTGTTCTTAACTGCAGCACAGTAGCTAAATGTGATCACATGGCACCTTTTTGAAAGTACACTTGAGATTTGGAGAAAAATGTTGTGTTTAATTTTAGGTGACAGCTGTAGGTGTGGGATTTTTTTCCCAGTTTTCACTTACTGCAGTTCTACATAAAGCTGACTCTTAAATTTAAGCTGCTGGAATAAATCCAGTTAAATAGCACAGTGCAAGCTGTTGCTGCTGGAGAGTTTTGATTAAGTTGGATTTTGGGTTGGGTGGGGGTTTTTAAAGGTGTGGGGTTTTTTTACTGTAAAATGTAATGGTCATCATCCTGTTAATTGACTAACAAATTATTTGCACTATTCACTGGAAAATAACTGGCCATTATTTACATGGAGTTGTTATAGTGGCAATTAAAATTGCCCTGAGAACAATTTAAAATTCATCCTATCTTTTCCATTACTTGTTAAGAAATGCAAGCAAAGAAGATTCTTCTTGTGAATGCTAAGATCCTGATTCTGTAAATGCTTATTCATGAATAATTTGCACATGGATAATCCTGGGGAACTTTTTTTTGCTTGTACATATGAAGTTGCCTTTTTGAAATAGGAATTTGTTTTAGAACCAAACCTGAGGAGGTCTCATTTCAGAAACTAACTGCTCCCTGTGTTGTAGGCAAACCTTGCTAGTGATCTAGAGATAGACAGACAGGTAAGTCAAAGACTTCAGAATCATAGAATGATAGAATGATTTGGGTTGGAAGGGACATTTAAAGGACATCTAGTCCAAGCCCCCTGCCATGGGAAGGGACATCTTTCACTAGTTGCTCCAAGCCCTGCCCAGCCTGACCTTGAACGCTTCCAATGATGAGGCATCCAAACTTGTCTGAGCAACCTCTTCCAGTGTCTCATGGAAGTTATGTGAAGTGCACTTTGTCCTTGACTTCCTAAAAAGGCACTGTTACAAGGCTTGTTGCTACAAAATTATTCTGATGGAAGACCAAATAGGACTTAAAAAACAGTTAATAGCTATTTGCTTGGGCAATGTATGTAGTTGGGGGCGGGGTAGGGGAGGCGTACAGGATTTTGTTTTAAGCATGACAAAAGCCAAATACTTCGTAGGTAAGCCACCCTAAGAAAGAGTTTAGGAAGACTCTTGAATAATGGACGTACTGCTTCATAGTAGTCTGCTCAAGAACACGTTTCTCTGAAGCATTTGGTACCAGCTGATGTCACGGAAGGTATTGGTTTTAACAGCCTGCTGGTTTGAACCATGGGCAATTATTATTTATTTATGTATTATAGAAGCGCTTCTATTTCTATTTTAGACAGCGAGTGGCAGTATTGATAAGTGGCTTGCAAGAGACTTTCTGAAAGGATAAATCAGTGGGCAGCATGCATAATTTATTGTCTACTCTTTGTGAGATCACCATGAATGTTTTCAGTTGCTGACATGAAGTCTTTAAATGATTCATGAAAGGGATAAATAATGGAAACTTTTTGTACATAATAATTCCATTCTACTTTGTTTGGAATTAGCCTCAATGGGATCTAGAAAGGGATCCTAATAGTAAAGGCTGACAGTCATAATTTTATTTAAAGAAGGAATTGACACACTAGAACTAAAATATAAACGATCAAAATCTAACTTAATGCTAGTACATTCTAACAGTCCTCCAGCTTTCTGTGTAGAAGAGGAGGGATGCTCATTTACTGAATGATACCATTATCCTTACTTACCCGTGTACCCTTGTAAGCCATCCCACAGCACGCCAGTGCTGGCAGCCGATAAGTGATTTACTTGTGAGCCAGGGCAGAATGGCAGTGCCACACGGATAATTGATATTCAAGTGCATCAAGTGGAAAGACTTAGAAGTTTATTAGTGTCTGTTACAGCATACAGTAGAGAAGCAGAAATGCCATTGAGGCGGGAGGGAGAAGGAAGAAAAAACAATCCTTATAAACCCTGCAGCAAATTGGTTTATAAATGTCTATGTATAAGGTGAGACCTACAGAACTGGGGCTAATGCTTGTGGCCAGATGGTATGTTTGCTTTAAGTCGCAGTGATATTTTGCCCCATTCATAGTATATTTTACTGTTTGATAAAACAATATGTAGTTATTTTGTTTGTTTAAATACACAATTGCTGATATTTTTAGATAATGTAAATAAATGATAAAGGAAATTTTTCTCATAAGGTGGATAAATGAACATATGAAATAATGCAAGTTGAATTTAGCACTAGGTTTGGTTTGAAAGTTTTTGTGTGGGCATAGTTTTCTGCCATGACATAAACGTATTAAAAACTCCTTGCCAATGAAAATAGAAGTAGAAGACTTTTCCAAGAACATAAGATGCTTTGGTCATCAATTTGAGCTTTAAAAAAAGTAATTTTAGCAGTGGGTTTTTTTTCTTCTGTAAGTACATATTTATGCTTTGTTTTTCACTGTTGAAGTACATCTGTTTTGAAATTCAAAAGCTGATCTTATTTCTTTTCACTAATGCCATATGGGAATCTGAGGTCCATCTCTGACTGTTGGTCCTGCGGACCTTCAGCTCCGTGATCAATCTGTGCTGGTTATTGATGTGTTATTCCATGAATTGATGAGAAAAAATTGTCACTGCAGACCTTCAAGTTTTGCATTCTGTTGAATCAAGTATATTAAAATGACTTTTAACTAGACTTTATTCTGGTACTGTATAGTCACCCTGAATATTACATTATTCAAAATTTACCCTGTTATTCATGCTTCAGGACTAAGGTGCTGTTTTTCATGCATAAGAGGTGCATGGGGGTTTTATACAACATTTCTTCTTGCTTTTTAAAAAAACCAAACAATGCCAAACATTTTTGAATATTTTCTTTTCTGTGGCTAGGAATTTGTATAGTGTTGCTTTTTTTTGATCTTTGTTTTCAGTTTTTTTATTATCTGTTTTTGTTGTCTCATGATAAATTCTAAAAACCAAATGCACGGTCTTTTAATTCAGTGAATCTTGGGGTAAATTTATTTCTGGGGAGGTATTTCAAATGTTTTGGGTTTGTTTGGTTTTTTTTTTTACTTCAGCCTTTGAAATGGAAGTTTTGGAGCTCCAGTTGGATACAGATACTACAAAAACCAAACAAGTCTTTATTCAAACTTTGGCTTTTATATTAAACTTTTAATATATATTTCACACTCAAGGGTTTGTGGATTTTTGTTTTCAATTAATACTATCATACTATAGGCAATGCTTTTACACATTTTCATCGTTTTTGAGGGGCATGCAGCAGGTGGCAAAATTAAAGCAATGTTTTTAACCCTAATTCTGTTCATTTTACTTGGAGTTAAGTGAGGTTTTATTCACAACAAACCATGATGCCAGGTAGTCTAATCAACGAGGTACTACTCATTGTGAGAAAAAGCGGCATAACGTCTTCGACTAAGTAAAGATGTGGTAAAGCTATATAGTGTATGGGTATAATATTCATAGAAATGTTAATGATGCATGGTATAAGCAACTTTTTATAATGAGGCTTAACTGTTTAATGGGCCAACTTTTAGACTTAGCTGACAAGTCAGCAGTTTGGATCAGAGAGCCGAATTAGAGCAAATGATGTGCTTATTTTGACCATCTAAGTGACCAGACCTTATAAGAACGGTTGTTTTTAATAGATATTATGTATTTGTGTGACCATGTTGCTATTATGATAGCTTTGTTCTTTCCGTGGGGAATGTTTTCCATGAGATACGTACGTGCTGGAGAGAGCTGTGTATTAAATGAGCGGCATAACTGTAAGGTGGTGTTGAAGCAGCTTGCTCAAATTTCTTTTTTGTCTTTCTCAGTTGAAGATTTTGTGATATTTTGCGTAGTATTTATCACATTTTTATAGGCATTATAGAAGATAGTTTTCACCAAACAAGGTGAACTCTTAATAAGCAAGAAGTGGTTGAAATTTTTGTCATGTGGGGGAAAACAGGTAAATCTTAGCTTGCTAGATTGATGTGCTATTGAGCATGTGTTGCTAAATGACCTGCTGCTTGTGTCTTTACTGTATCATGATGTTTAACATCTCATTAAGATATAAAATTGCTCTGTAAATCCTTCTGCCCCTTAGTAATGTGTGACAGCATGGGACACGATGTTAACCAAGGATTTACATGAACTATAGTGAAGTGATATCTAATTGATGATAACCTGTGAATTAACGTTACTCAGAATGAGTTGCTAAACTTCGTTTGCACTGGTTGGATATATTATTTCATTTTAAATGAGTCATTTACTTTTTGTTACGAGATGATAAAATGTAAAAAGGCAAATCTATTTATTATAGCAATGCTAGGGTAATGATTTCTGTCTTTAGTAGAATTATTTCCAAACAGGAATGGTATCCAGATTGTTAAATATTAAACAGTGAACGTGTAGATCATGTTTTGCAGTAACTGCAGTATCATGTTTAAGTAGATGCATTTTGGGTGACTTAAAGATTCTGGAATAGCAACAAAAATTTTAAAAGCCATCTGTTACCCTAGGCAGAATATTTCTCTGGGTTTCAACCAGGACAAATACATTAGAATATAATCATTGTGAAATAATAGTATTGTAGATACTGAGCACTTCAGTTAACATTTATAAATGTATAATGTGACAATTGATCTGGTAAAAAAAGTAAATACCATAAAATGACTGAAGATCGTATAGAATTTAATTAAAGCTTCAGTAATAAAGCTAGGCTGAGTTAGCTTCATTGGAAATACTTCTTTGTCTAAAACCTTGGCTAGGTTGGCTCTGATTTTATTTAAGCAACAGATGAGTTTGTTTGGTACAATCTTCTTTCTAATTAATGGGAATGAATGCATTTCATCTATTTTCAACCATTTCAAATTCTCCTCTAAGTAATGTGAAAATTTTAAATGAAGTATTAACATACATTCATTTTGCTTTGTTTTTAATTAGGTGCCTGAATATCACGAAGCATTTCCAGATGCTGACAGGGAGAACATTTTCTTAACTAAGCAAATATGAAACTTAGGTTTCTGGGTTTGCATGGGCCGTATGCAGATGATATAAACAGAAGTAGTATTGATGTCGATAGTCTACGTGCAGGATTTCATTCATTTCAGTTCAGAAACAACTAACAGAGGAGAAACTGTAAAATGAATATAATATGCTTTATCTAGCTCATTTTGTGAGGACAGCATCAACCTCAGCAGTGGAGGTTTTCTGTACCTCTTATAATAAGCGGCTGGTAGAGAAGCTTCTTGTGTGTTCAGCAGTTATTTTAAAAAACGAAAGGTGTGGGGGTAATTCAGTGGGAGAGAGATTCATATGAGGAGTCCACTGTGGATGGTTTGTAGGTCATGGTCATGGTTTGTTAGGCTTATCATGCAGCTGTTCAGGCAGGCGGTCAGGGAGGTTGTGCCAGCCTGACATGTAAACTGAGAATGTATTACTGGTTGGGTTTTTTTTTCCATTAGGCAAAGAGAACAGACCAACCTATTACACTTCTTTTTACAGCTAGTATTGAATATAGGATCCTTTCTCTTTGAATATGTCCCTTCCCCTATTATTATGGAAGTAAATAATTGAAAATCAAGCCTAGTAATTTTGTCTTGTATATAACTAAATTGTTTAGGCTGTAAACAGAATCAATCCTTTCTGTTTATCTTTAATTGTAGGATTGTTTTAAAGCTGTTGCTCTGATCACGAAGTCATTCGTGTCAAAGTGCTGGTGCTGTACTTTTGCGGTTTTGGAAAGTGAATCGTGCTGTCTGACAAAGATTTTACGTATCCTAGAAGAGCACAGAAAACACGCGTCTAGTCCAAAAAGATTTTTGCATTCTCACATGTGAAAAACAGAATTAAAGATTCATACTTATCGCTGACGTGGCCTCTGAAGGTAATCAACGACTCAAGCTTGAGTTGCAGCAATTTATTTGAAGTTAGATAGTAAGAAGAATGTCTAATAGGATAACAATGTATGACAACAGTAGATTGCCTTGGAGGGCTGCAGAACTTGCCCTTGTTGTGAGTGTTGAAGACCTGGTTAGATAAACACATCAGGAATAGTTTTGGTGGAGTTGATCCCTCTTGGAGTAGACAATTGTTGTAGGTGACCTCCTCCTGTAAATGTTTCCGATGGCCTTGTTTCCTGTGGCTTTTTAAGCTACTGCTGGTGGCTGATGTTTGTAATCATAAAAGATGTTGAGAACACGTAGGTCTTACAAGCTCAAAGTTTCGAAAACAGTGACATATTTCATTTGTTTATTAGGAGCATCAGTATTTTGGAGGAGCTAGACCTTGGGTAGCATTGACAATTTTTGCAATTAGCAATGGGCTATAATTTCCAAACATGAGTCTGCCTCTGGAAAATACCAGCCAAGATTCTATCACTAAAACTTAACCCTGTTTCCTTTCCCGAAAGTTTAAAACATGCCTCTGCTCCTATTGTATCGTGTCAAATAGTTTCAATATGCAAGTGTGTTTTAATTACAGAATAGTTTCTAGTGAGAAGACACCTTATAATTTATTTTTCAGCCAACTTTCAAATTCTTAGTATAAAGAATGAAACCACTCCAAAGAGTTTAGATGCTTGCATCATCTAGCCTTTTTTTTCTCAGTTCAAACGGAGAGACTGAAGTGTAGGTCTAGTGTGTATACTCAGTTATACAGCAGGTCTGTAATCTGTGCATTGTTTAAGAACAAAGGAAAGAAATGAGTGAAGCTGATGAGCTGGGGCAGCGCTGCTGGTTTTAAGTAATGTCCTGTTACCTTAGAAACCAGTTGTCTGTACTAATGGACCTCTTCGAGATCATTGTGTAATAGCCAAGTAATGTGTATAGCCTAGAAAGAGCTTTGAAATACTTGGAAAAAGCAGTTTTGGCTGGACAAGTTTTAGACTATCCTTTTTTGTCCATGAAACCAATTCAGTTTCAGGTCTCTCTATTCTGTTTTCTTTTAAAAAAAAGAAGTAGGGGGAAGATATTTAATCCAAATAGTTTCCGTGTTGCATGAATCACCGTTAATGTCAAGGCAGGGTACCACACCTTTGTGTGTAATGTCTGATCCCCAAACTGAGTGCTGACACCAAGGAGTGCGTGTTGTACTTGAGGGTTTCAGCAGAGTTCTTTGAAATAATCACTATGACAGTATCATGGAAATTAACCACCAAGAAACAAAATCTGTTCTCCTACTCGTTTCTGTGATGATTAATGATAATGAAAAGAAGTAAAAATAAAACTTGCCTGAGGAGAGTGGGTGACTGGAATTTTGCAAGACTGTTTTAATTTTTGTAACTCCTTAGTTTTGAAGAGGATTTCCTCATGTGGTTTGGTAAACAACATGGGGTTGGTTGTTTTTTTTACCTTTTTCGTTTGCTTGTTTTTCACTGGCCTCAGATAGGAGCATGAGAACTTGTCAGATAGGATTCTAGCAATTTAACAGAAAAAAATTTTTTATTAGTTCAGTGTCCGTGTGGCTAACTCTGAATAATCAAAAAGCTTGTATTAGATTTTTGTGCCTTGTGTTTTGATCAGCAGCCAATAAGTAACATGTGTAGACTCTATATTAAGCATAGATGTTAAAAGTATTTCATAAACAAAATACTGGAAATTAAATGGCTGACATTTAATGCTATTGAGCTTTATGAAGAAAGAAAAAATTCTGTGCGATTTTTGTTTGCAAATAACTTGCAGAATTTAAAGAAAGAGACTTCTGAATTAAGACATTCAAGGACTTCAAAGTGCGTATAATACTTGGAGTCCTTTGTTATCTGGAATTAATATCTTCAGATACATGATTAGGTTGGGTTTAGTACACATTTACCAAAACAAGGGATTGCTGAGAGTATTTAGGTTTACATGTAAATTTTATTTTGTTTTCTTATAACTTCCATAATTCAGAGATAAAAGGGAAATCTATGAAACTTTAAAGCAAAATCTGTATAAGAATACATTTTATTATTATCATTTACTTGTATTTTAGTAATGTGTGAAATTTATATCTTAAAATGATCTATCTAAATGTCATTCTTTTACACTAGATCTCTGCCTTATAGCCCACATTTACTTTTGCTTATTGGGAGCTGTGGCACTGCTATGCACTAGTCATTTTATTTTTGGTGAGAAAGGTGAGGCTTTTTATAGAGCTGTGTGCTGTGTAAAGCTGTGAGGTAACTGGACACCTGATTTTTTTCATTCATTGTTGCTATTTGCGTCTGGATAAAAGTATGCCTCGTGGACAATGCCAATACCTAAAAAGGTAAAAAATCCTATGTAAAATCACCCAAGGTGAGTGGTTCACCCAACAAAGGCACAAAATTAGTTTGGGAAGTTTTTATACCTATTTTATAGTGTTATGTGAGTAACAATTTAAAAATAAAACTGTGCAAGCCCAATCAAAATAGAAAGCTGCAGCTATTGACAAACTCTCTATAGAAGGGTTAATCTCATACTTGCTAGAGTCAGTGGCAAAGTTCCTATTGATGGTGATGTAAAGTTTAGCTGCTCAGAATATTAAAGAAACCACTTCCATTTGTGTGCCTAAATGTGAAACTGCTTTTAGGTTTAGAGTTAGACATTTCACAGCTTAGAGTGTTTCTTCCGGTATTCCTTAGTTTAGGGCAAGTAAGCCTAGTTCCTAGGAAAGAAGTACCTGAAGAATTAATGCTTATTTAGCATCTGCTTGAAGATCTTGCTATTGCTTACACTTGTATTTGTATTGACAGTAGGAGTTGTACAGATATAAGAATATTAATAAGAAAATTTAGGTTTTTAATATAAATAAGACATACCAGGACAAAACTGCTTGGTAGGAAAACTCTAAAGGTACAGTAGCATAGTTACAGCTGTTTCAAAAAGCTGCTTGATGCTTAGCTGAGAACCCTGGCTGCATTTCCCTGGCAATTTTTAGTGTGACATCGTGAGAACTAAAACAAGTTAGCTTAAACAATTTTGAAGAATTTAATGTATTTTACTTTGCATTGCAGCGGACTAGGCTCATGGACAAGGTTAGGTCTTCAACTGAGAAGTAGGAACTCTGCAAACTGTGCGAACTTGACTGCATGATACTGTATGAGCACACTGTAGTGCCTGTAGGTGTGAAATAGGTGGAACTTCCTAAAAATGTGTTTGAATTTTTTTTCCCTCATGGTGTCACTACAGCCCAATATATTTACCTGTTTCTTATATTTGAATGTTCTTCTTTCAAGTAAGAATGGAGGGAGAAGTGTTCTTCAAAGACACTTATAGACCAGACTTCCCCATCACCCCAAAAAGTTCTCTAGATCGAAAAGTTCCCTTAGTAAACATGAGATGTCCCAAAATGACTGTTTCTTTTATTTTGTTGTGTCCTCTTTGACGATCGGCCTTTTTGGCATAGAGAGTCACTTGAGGAATTGTGTGAATGGAGGAGGGGGCTGGCTTACTGGGAGCTCCTTGGACATTAATCCCACTGGAACCTGGAGGAGATGCTGAAGTTTTGAAGGTGGTTTTTCATGTGCTGCTAGTGCAAATGTTTGGGTGGTTTTTTTTTCCCCTGCAGTGTCGGTCGGATTGTCACTTTCACAGAATGATCATTTATTTTTCATTGAAATTAATCGTTACGTGAAGATTGCCATGAATTATAGTCACATGTTCTAAATGCCATCCACACACAAGAAGAACATGCTCTCTACAGAGATGGATAATCACGTCAAGATGAGAAGTATTATTTTGATAGTGTTCATAGAGGTAGAAATGTGAAATGGTGGAATGGGTGCTTTTTTCCCCCTGGAAAGTTAGAAATTTCATTGCTATTTCTGTCTTTCTAAACAGTTTCTATTAACTACTGGAATACCACTGTGAGTCAAGATAGAGACAGAAGTCAGTCAGTCTACATTCAGATGGATTCAATTAAAGCAGCGAAGACATTAAATTTAAAAATGAAACTGACACTTGTCCTTTGGGATTTTGTCTATGACAAATGATTCATTGAGATGTGCACAGCCCACCATCAGTGCTACTTCAGAGAAATAGGAGGAACTGGTAGGAAGGTGTTGATTGTAGTGCATCTTGGTGTGTACGTGCTTGGCTGTTCATTTGTTGTCTCTTGAGCCGGTTAGTTTTCTTGTCACAAGTTTCAAAGATACTTGGTTTACAGGGATTGTTCTTCGCTATGTCAAATTCTCAGACAACTGCTAGTGTGTTTTTAATGGTACTGTAACGTAGAGCCTTTGGAAGGAATGATGTTATGGCCAAATAATGCACCTTTCACACTCAGTGGTTATAAGATTTAATTCCCAAATTGTGCAGTGCCCTTTTATTTTAAAAACATTATTATTATTATTGTTAGTAGTAGTATTGTTATTGTTGTTGTTATTATTATCATGATTGTTATTATTATTGTTATCACAATTATTGTTATCACGATGATGATGATGATGATGTAACCCCCAAACAGTTTTCAGAGTAAAGGATATTTGCAGAGAAAAAGAGATGGAAAAAAGCTGATGCCTCTGAAGAGAATTTCTGAAGGATTTGGGAAAAGGAGCGGTAGGTGGAGGGAGGACAAACTCAGTGTTACTTATGCATCCCTGTGGCCTGTGAAACTCAAGAGCCTTGTTTTCTCCTCTCTGCTGGCTGATGACTCTATGGCAACAGCCCACTGATCATCTCTGAGGTGGGCTGATTCAAAAGGGGAAAACAGCGACATTGGAAACAGTGGTTAGTTTGAAACTACCTGACCTGTTTTCCACATTTTAAAGAGCTGTTGCTACAGCAACAGCAGCTCGCCGAGGACAGAGTGCTGCTAAGTTTCAGAGGTTTGGCAGTCATGTGCACATGGAGGGGGTGTATCACTTCCAACACCAAGCTGTGTTCTCTGCACCCATCTTTTTTACAGCTACCTATGCTACCCTGGAATTAGCACAGATACATTAGGAAACATACTACCTAAAGCCTAATGGAGCAATCTACTAATCTAGATTGATTTCAACTCAGTTCTTCCTTTGTTCATCTTCTCTCCCTTATTGCAGCTTCCCAAAATAGAGCACCTCCAAAGAATGATAGTTACCATATCCTATGGTACTCAAACTGTCCTGTCACCAAACACTATGATCATTTTGTTCTGCAATTCCACATCCCATGTTGTGGAAGTCAACAAACATAAGCTGTTTGACCATGGGTTAAGAATAAATTAATTCCAGAGCTGAGATGCCTTCATTGAAAACTAGCCTGACAGTTTTAATCAGTGAATTACTATCTGAAATGTCTCTGCTGCTGGCAGTTGCCATTGTAACATATGGGGGAGAGAGGATTTTGCAGATGGCCAATTCAAGAAACTATTTTACAACTTTAAATTGAAAATCAGTGCAGTGAACTTCACCTGGCATCTGGAGTGTGTGGTGCTTATTGTGAAAACTGTCACTTAGTAAGTGGACAACAGTATAGTAGGCTAACAGAAATGTTTGGTTATAAAGGTGTAACCCAGTTTTCAATTTAGTGCAATTTTTTTTAGTACGGAGTGAGAAGAGCAACTGTAATGTGATCTATGACTGAAAGCAAAGCTGAAATTTCAAGAGGAGCTGTAGTCATAACTGCACCTCAGATACCCAGGAGCAGTTGGGAGCCCAGCAAAGCACCTTAAGTGTAGCAGTACTGGAGCCTCTGCCTTACTGAGTGGGACCTAAGAGAAGAAACAAGACTTGAGCTTTTTCAAATCTGTTAGCATTATTTCAGACTTGCCCGTGTTGAGCCATGGATTGAGAGCCTTCCTCCATCTCTAACACGCAGATTATTAGCCCAAATACAAAGAAAAATGTTGATCTGTGATGCTTGTTTTATTGGTTACCTGGGAAAAATAGTGATGTGACAGTTGTGAATGGTTCTCGACTAACCTCATTAAATCTCATTAAATGTAAAAAAGTATTAAAAACTTTTTAGATGCTGAAATCAAATGCCCAAAAGTTAGGGAATGATGCGTTTATGATTGCTTGACCCATTATGGGCCCGTTCTTTGACTGAGTTTTAACCTATAGTCCTATAATTAAAGAATGTGTTATAATGTTTAAGTATAGTGGGAAAAGGGCAAAATTAAGGTTGCTTAAGAAGTTGTTAAGCATGTTCTTCCCTAATGTCTTTCAAGTATTTGACTGAACATTCTTTTAAAGGATTTTATGCATGTAATTTGATACCCATTTAAAAAGGAAAAAGGGGAAGAAAAGCAATATTTATTCCACACAAGCACAGCAGCCATCCACTGCACAATGCTGTTGAGATTTGAATTCTGAATTGTTAACCAGTGGTACCCAGATGGCAGTGTCTTCAGTTGCTAGAATAAGTATGTTGATAGAAGAAATCAAAAGATGGCGCCTGGATGGAGGGAACAGGACAGTGAAGAAAAGAAGAAAGATGTAGGTACTCTTTCTCCTGCTTATGGGATAGGATTAATATGAGCTAGTCCCACAGACTTACTTCTCTGAACAAGACACAAGCGGCTTTATGCACCAGTCATTGTGTAAGAGTCAGTCCAACCCAGCCTTTGTATAATAGTGCGTGTGTAACAGAATAGCCCAGTAAATGTGTTATGAAGCATGCTGTGAGACGTTTAGGTGACTAAGACTTGAGAATTCAAGTATCAATTATTTCTGCTTTCATGAGAGATGGCACTAGCCTTAAAATGCTTTTAAAAAGGGAGTTGGACTGGTTTATCTTTAAAGATCCCTTCCAACTCAAACCATTCTATGATTCTGTGAATGTGCACTCGCAGCCCAGAAGGCCAACCGTATCCTGGGCTGCATCAAAAGAAGCGCGACCAGCAGGTTCATGGAGGTGATTCTCCCCCTCCACTCTGTTCTCGTGAGAGCCTGCCTGGAGTACTGCATCCAGCTCTGGAGTCCTCAGTACAAGAGAGACATGGACCTGTTAGAGCGGTACAGGGAGGGCCGCAAAAATTATCAGAGGGCTGGAACACCTCTCTTGTGAAGAAAGGCTGAAAGAGTTGGAGTTGTTCAGCCTGGAGAAGAGACGGCTTCAGGGGGATCTTATAGCAGCTTTCCAGTACCTGAGGGGGCCTGCAAGAGAGCTGGAGAGGGACTTTTTACAAAGGCATGGGGTGACAGGACAAGGTGTAATAGTTTTAAGCTGAAAGAGGGTAGATTTAGATTAGATCTCGGTAAGAAATTCTTCACAACGAGGGTGGTGAGACACTGGAACAGGTTGTCCAGAGAAGTTGACATAAGGATAAGTTTTCTTGGTCTATATCAGCTCTTCTTTATCTTTTCCTGATACAGCACTTCTGTCATGCGGCCATAGCTCAGTAACTAAGAAGTACCATTTTAGGTGCTCACTTTATTGGAAAGAGTGCCAGGTCTAGTTCCCCCTCAGCGATCTAAAGCACAAATACCATCTGTCCTACAGTTAAGATTACTTCAGTGAGTTTCTACATAACTGCTCACAGTTGCCGGAGACAGAGAATCAGTCTAGCTGCTTTTTAATTTCTTTTTACAGAATTGTCCTCAGATTGCCCCATATCACATGTACAGAAGTACTGCTTCCAAATTCCTGCTCATTAAAATGAGCAGCTTTCTCTGCGACTTCTCAGAAGAAGGCCTTGTCTGCAATACCAGGGCTTCAGGGTGGCCTGAACGCATTTCTTTGCTTTTCACTGGAGTGACTAGCTGTCTTCAGAATCGTGATGAAGTCAGAGCTGGTGCTGAGCTGTCTTGATGTTTTGCAATAGCTAGATGGTAGGCAAGTAGGTATACTGCTGAATATTTAAGTCTTACAGCTGATGAAGTTCAGCAGGCAGGCACACGCTATGTACAGATACACCCTAAAAAGCAGTTGCAATTGAAGAAATTGATACATTCCACCCTGTGCTCCACTGTGGCAATGTAGTATTAGGAATAATTTAAGCCTCTGTGTGTCAAGAACACCAAGAACATGCCAAGATGATAATTTGTGTGAACAAACAAGAAGGTATGAGATCTCGATGCTCTGCAGAAAAGATGATGATATTTGGAATTGATCTATCTAGTATCAGACTCATTTGCTATCTGTTTCTTGAGATCTCATAATACTGAGCAATGGAGACTGGAGAATAGTGAGTGGGTAGGCTTCAGGAAGATACTCAAGCCATTTTTCTGTGACCTGAGATGCTTCAATGGGCCTGTTTTTCCTGATAATGAAATATTTTAGATTAAATGAATGAATGTGTTTTTAGTCTTGGTCTGGTTTATCCACAGGGTCCTATTTGAATACCTCTTTAATCCACTAGTTGCATTCATTTTACTAGTCTTTTTCTTGCAACTTATGTTAACTAATGATCCTCAGAAAGCTACGATCATCGAAAGACGTAAGTCTTCCCTAGCTTCATGAAGGCAGTTTTTATTCTAGAGTCTCTTCTGCCTCTCTGTGATAACAGTTAGTTTTGCAATTACCAGGCTTACTGTCACAGGGCTCTCATTGCCTGACTCCTTAAGTCTTAGGCTGGATTGTTGAAAGCCTCCTGATTCTACACTGATCCTCTGAGAGAACACCCGTATCAAAAAGGGTTAGAAAGTTCACTGTATGCACGTACACAGCCAAGAAGACCAGTTTCTGTGGACAGTGGCCGGCTTTGTACTCATCGTCTATGTTTTGAGGGTGAGGTCTCCTTCCTCTTGGTTTGGATCATTTTTTGAAAACAAAAATAACTGTTGTTCTTTAGGCTCTCTTTAGGAGTGCACCTCTCTCCTGGAAATGTTTTCATGACATTCTTCAGTGACATTTTCCAAGAGCTTAATAGGAGCTTTCTGACTGATCTTATGAACCAGTTTTTTATTGAGACTTCAATGTTGTCTTTACATCCCCTTGTGGATCATCTCTTTGAGCTTATGGCTACATGTTCACTTCTTTTTTTTTTTCTAATTCTTTTAGTGAACATAGTCTTTTCTAGTGATTACCATGTACTTGGGAAAATATATCTTTAATCTTAGTGGCTTTCTTTATGTTGGAAAAAAACTTACAAGGTTGCACTTCATGTGGTTCCTGCAGAGTTTGATTCAAGCTAGGAAATCAGCCTGCTTGCGTTCTTACCAAAGTCATGCACAGCCAGGACTGAGACACCAGATATATTTTTTAAAAAAATTATTTTTTAAAATTTGGATGAGAAGGTTTAGAACTATTGTTCAGCTTTTCAAATGGATGGCAAAAATGCCTGTATGCGTAATGATTTCCCCACAAGGAAATAGAGAATGAGAATAGCATGCTAGGTCAGGATCTACAGCAAGAGGGCTAGGAGTGTGGCTCATGTGCATCCACATGACCGCAAGTGTGCTTTGAGGTCTGAGAAATGTGTCCATCCCTGAGACTTGCAGATTTGTCCTGATCAAATTCCATTTGTGCTTTTTGGAAGCATAGTGCCATCACAGAGGGCTTCTGGGCATGATGCAGCTCTTAAGAGTGGTTCTTCAGTCATTGTTTTCCTCAAGGCTTTATGTTTCTTCTTCAGTCAGCCTGTATGTTCAGCTTGTAATGGAACTTCTTCAAGAAGTTATGTTCATGTGCATATTCCGATCTCTACCTGAAGTCCCATTAGAAGTTACTTGGGATTCTGGATGTGAGGACCAAAGTTGGTACCTCACATTTGCAACCTTCACAGCATGGCCTTGAATATATGCGCCTATAAATATTGCAAAGGAAAAAAAATCTTTCTAGGATTGTGTGTAGAGCAGCATGTTTCAAAGCCGTTCTAGTTACTGCTCAATAAGTTAATTTAGGTCGTGGCGTATGTTTTTCTTTATAAAAAAGAAAAAGTGTTTTGGGAATTAAACAATTTCAGGAAGTATACGTCAATATCTAATAGTTTACTGAAATAAGTGAAAATTAAGGGAGAACAAAACATGTTTAGAAATCGTTTTGCTTTTTTGTTGTATGCTGCTTGAAAAAACTTTTTAAAAATGCAAAAATAGCTAGAAACTGTACAGAAAACTCCTACTGAGTAGGAAAAATAGTGGAAGTGGGTAAGAATCGGGTAAAAAAGGAACAAAACTGGTCTTGAATTATGACACTTCTGCTAGGGTGCATATAGAGGGGGACACAATTGGAGGATGCTTTAATAAATAGGCTGTAGGCTGTAGTTACGTATGTTTATGAGGGGAAAGGCTAAATAACTTTCAGATGAGAAAATGGCAGTTTGGACTGTACTTATTCGGTTTTCTACTTGAAGAGTCTTACGTCTAAATGTGTGGTTCTTTACATAACAAGCACTCATTTAAGTTTTGGGGTTGTTAACTTCACACACTATTGCAAGAAAATGAAAATAATAAAACCACAATGAGGCTACAAGTCTTCTGGTAACATTGGAAACTGTAATGCTTGTTCTCTTTCACTGCCAGGTTTATGGTTTTGATTTCTTATCTGGGCATTTAGAAGAACTGGGATTTTCTTTTCAGTAGTAGGGCATTCTGGGACAAAGATGAAGAGAAAAACTTTAGCAGCGATCGAAATTAGAGGAAGACTTGGACTGTGCTTATTCTCCATGGCAATACAATCTAATTCTAACCGTATTAGAGAAGCAGTTGTGGAGGTACATAGTTGATGTAATATATTGAGTTATACTTTTATAAGCTATTGTGACTGTAGAAAACATTCGCATTCTCTTATTTAAGCAGTTGTTGGTATTCCAGTTAAAACTGAAATTCTTTGGATATCCATGCAGTATGAAAAAAGAAAGGATAGAAAGAAAATGACTCTTAAAATTAGGTAGAAGGGGTTTTTTTGAGCTGCTGCTTTGTTTCTCCTGTAATAGGTGTAAAATCCCAGTCGTTTGATAATCACGCAAGTAAAAAACTGAGTCAAAAACTGTTTTATGCTTTCCTATGTAAGACTAATGATAGCATCTGCAACCCTCGTTTTAAATGCTTTTTCTTGTTTTTTAATTGCTTGCCCTTGCTTGTATACAAAGACTCACCTTAATCTGTCTCTTCCACCTTTCCCTTTACTATAAATGTTGAGCACAACACTGTGTGTAACGGTTAATGAATGAATGACTAGATCAAATAATTTGTATTAAATTAATCTCAGAGGTGACATGTCACAAGTTGCCCAGGAAGCATCCTTTATGTGACCTGTACATTGCCAATAGATTCTCTGTCAACTGTGATTTATCACCTTTTCTGGTATGAACTCTGAAGATGTGTAAACTTAATTCTGATTTAGTTAGATTTTCTAGCCAGTAATTTGTACTTATCAACTACTTAAGCTTTCTTATCTCTGTAAGGTATCTGTCTATCTCTAGCTTTGCCTCTCTGAGAATTTGTACTGACCCTCTTTGACCCTCTCATCCCTCTTATCTGCAGATATCAGGTTTCTGCCTCTAGTTCAACAGGGTCTTAACTTGGCTTACCTGTGTTATTTAAGTTGTAGTTTACAACTTACGTTTATAATACCCCTTCTTTAGTCAGGAGTCTGCCTTCAATTATGGGGAAAAAACTGCATGGTCTCAATAGTAGTTTGCATCTGCCACTAAATTGTGGGTAGACAGGGTGCCTTGAAGGCACCTTGCATTTGAGGAAAACTTGCTTCTGCTATTAATTTGTGGGCAGGCATAATTTCTCCAAAGATGTGTTGTACCTGAACACACTACTGCTTGAGGATCATAGATTTCAGACTGTAGCTCTTTGGGGTTTTCCTAAGTAATCTGGAAATTCTGACTTTTTAAGTTGTTGGGAAAGAATTGTACAAGTTATTTTTTCTCCTTCAAATCAAAAGCAGATAGATCCAAAAATACTGTAAATAGATGGATTTCTTGCAATGGGTATAAAAGGTGACTTATGGAGACTGTCATGAATTTTTTGTGGCCTTTCAAAATTTTTATTTCAGATAAACCTGAATTTCACTTTCCCTTTACGATTAAATACGCACCTAACTTAAAGAAAACATTAAGTCACAAAACCACACAAGTCCACTGGTGATATCCATTATAACTAAAAGTGATCAGAACAAGGATTTATTCTTTCAGTGGTTTCTGAGCTTCTTACACTTGGGATGTGTTGACATGGTGATTCGAGTATGAATACATGTAGACGTCATCTTAAAGTAAATTAGCAACTAAATAATGATTCCAACGTTTTCTGGTGTAGTACTGTATTATTTTTATTTAGTAGGGTAGTACTTGTCCAAACTACCGTTAATCTGGAAAATAAACGATTAAAATTAAAATTGGGCGGAGAGGAACCTGATGAAGTTCAACAAGGGCAAGTGTAGGGTCTTGCACCTGGGGAGGAACAACCCCATGTGCCGGTACAGGCTGGGGGTTGACTTGCTGGAGAGCAGCTCTGCGGAGGTGGACAACAGGCTCACCATGAGCCAGCAGTGTGCCCTTGCAGCCAGGAAGGCCAATGGCATCCTGGGGTGCATTAAGAAGAGTGTGGCCAGCAGGTCGAGGGNTTCAATATTGTGCTACTGAATGCTTTTTCAGACTAATACATCTGAATTGAAGGTACTTCCATCACTTTCCTTGGGAGCTTCTGTTACAATGTTATGGATCTGACAGCTAAACAATATCTTTTTTTTAATCTTCAGTTTAAAATTGTATGATGTTATGCCTAGTTATAGCTCTCTGAACAATCTTCAACAATTCTCACTCCCCCAAGGAGCAGTAACGTACTCAAGTTATATAGGTTATTAAATCTTCCCTTATGTCTCTCTTAAGGAGAATATTACACAAATAAGACAATATATGCGTGAGTGTATAAATAACCACACCAGAAATTATTATAAAGATTTGGAGTTCATTTCTACTTTGAAGGCCTCTGGAGCATAACCATGTTGCCAGTAGCAGCCAAGAATATGATTGGTTCCCCCGTGTGTCGATTCTGTGCTTGCATCATGAGCATCCGCAGGTGGGAATAGCTAGTTCTCCAGGAACAGGACATCTGCCATCAGGCCACTAATTTTAAGTTGTGATAAGCTATCCTTGGTTCTGGAACTGCAGCACAGGAATAAAAATACAGTAACTGCCTTGTAACCACTTGACAACAGCTAGGGGAGATCAGTCAGTTCATGTGCCTTCTTCCCTAAGGAGCTACTTTTTCTCCCTATACGTTGAATGGACTCTACAGAGACTCAGAGAAAAGGTTTTTGAGCTCAGAGTCTTTCCTTTGGACACAAAGAAGTGTCCAAAGTGTCAAGTTAAAAAACAAACAAACAAAATCCCTCTGTTGTTTTGTGTATGAACTGTTTTAAGATACCATGCAAATAAGTTACTGGTTTCACAGAAGGAAGAGGCTGGCCACTGCCAGACAGCAAAGACGTTATCTTCAGTGATGCTGCGAAGGTTATTAATGTTGTTGTGTAGTGTAGAAAGCATAGATGGAGCCATTATCTCCAGTCTCAGTATTTCGTTCTTGTAATCCAGCAGTTTGTAGGAATGCTTTTTTAGAGGAATTATTTTCTACTTGGACTACGCTGTGATATCTTATGGCTGATATTAAGAGCTTGAAAGAAGGAAGTATCTTATACTATACATATATTAAGATAGGTTAATTAAGTTCATTACTAGAAATGTGAATGCCAACTTACTGGCACAGTGTTTGAAACTTTTAGGATTGTCTCTTGATTCCAAAATGAAAAGGGGAAGAAAATTATTGAAGGACTTTCTTAATTGTAGCCTTGTATTGCGGAAAAATGAATAAATGCTGTTATCATCAGGAGAATGGTGGCAGATAAGCACAAAGTGGGTGATTCCACTGTGAGTTCATAGCAGAGCTGGAATAAGATGCAGGAGTCCTGCCATCAGGTCTCACATGCAGCGTAAACTGCTCACTCCTGCATACCTCATCTTTGCTTTCAAATGATCTGCCACTTTGTGACAAGTTTCTCTCATTTAGGTTGAGTCCCCTTCTGGGCAGTTTGTAAGGTGCCAGGCAGTGGAGTCTTGGTTTGGATGCTGTTGCAGTTCAGTTAAATAAGTGATGTGCATAATTATTTAATCAACATCTGTTACATATATGGTTTACGTTGTAAAATCTTTTATTACTAGCTCACTTCTAATATATTTATTGAATTCCATCTGTTGGGTATTAAAAGTTTGGGTTTCTTTTCTCTTTTAGACAATCGCTGTCATCCTTATTTTGCCAGCCGAGTAAGTTAAGTGATGGATGTTTGTCAGCATTCGTGAGAAGCCTGAATATACTTGCTTATCTATATAGAATACTTTCATATGAATTTGTGTAACCTGATGATGGGTGACGAATATTGTTCTCAACAAGCGTCTACCCGTTCAAACCTACCACATATGCAAAACACTCCAAATATCTCATCATCTATGTTCAAAACATTGTCCCCATCATCAGCGATAGTAATCTGTTCTCATGCTGAAACGTTGTCAAAACTTGTAATAGCCAGCTTTTCTACCCCTTGTGCGTTGGAGTATTCTGATTTAGAAGGATGCAATGGCCAGCAATACAGAACATAGACAAATATTCTGAGAGTATATCTTTGAAAGCCAGCTGTTCATGAATTAGCCAGTAGTTTGGTAGATCTTTGCTGAGCATGCTCAAATTGTACTTCCTGTCTTTCCTTAATACTGTTACTGACATAATTTACCTCAGATGCCCTGTACATTTGCTGTTCTGGCATGTTGGAGGTTACAGCTTTAGGCCTGTAATGATGACCAAAGTCACAACTAGAAGCAAACGACTAGAAGTCTTTTGAGGGGAATGTGCACTTGAATAATTCTGTGTACTAAAATGAATTTGCAATGTCAAACACCACCACAACCCCCCGCTGCCTGCCAGTGTAAAATGATATGATCTGGTTATATTATAGAAATTTTAGGCTTTATTGAATTTTGTGTAGGCACTACGTTCTGTTGACTTTAAATCCCAGACGCTTTATTAAATATGCTGTGCCTAATTTCTTAGCATTACTTGGTCACAAATAGGAGTACAAAACCTATTAAATATGTGAAGACCATTCACTAAGATATTGAAGCATTCTTGTAAAAACAATTTGTCACTGAAACTCTTCAACACAACTGAAGAAGGAATTTGAGGACATGCTCAATTTCAAGCAGGTAAATACCCACATTCCAGCAGTAGGATAACTAATGTATTTATTTTTCTTGTATCAAAGCCCTTTGTTGCCTCTTTTGCAGTATATCGTCATTGCTATAGCTTCATGTTCCCTTTGTGATACTCGTACAAAATCACTAGTTTCTGAAAAAAGTTGTTTCAGCAGGCTGCTGCTTGTCAAATCTAGATTTAGTATAGTCTAACACATTAAAAATATCAGTAGTGTGAACTTGGTGTTTACCTATAGAACTGTTTATAGCACTATTGAAATCTAAGAGGGATTTGCATTAATAATGAGGAAAGCCATAAAGAGTGTGTACAGATGTTTCCTAATGCAGTAAGTCTGTTGCTCTAAAGGCATATGATCACGTTTGGAAAATGGCTATTGCATGTCTTGGCAGTTCGTTAAAAACTGAAAACTTGAAGTTACCCGGTATTTTGATAGACTAAGTTCAAGGTCACCTTTTGTTTAAATGATGTTTTGTTTTCTGCAATTAGACCATGCCAGGTGTATTAACTATGTAATTAAAAACACAAGGTTTGGCTAATTCAGAGTAAATGAGAATGAAATACAAGGTCATTATTCGTCTCTAGTGAGACTCCAGATGAACAATGCACATGGAACTATTTATAAAACATTTTGCATGGTCAAAAATTGCTTTAGGTTGCTGTCCATGGCTTTTAAATTAAACTACTCACAGATTTTTACAAAAGTACCTGCAGCATAGAAATATGTCCCCATGCCTAGTGTTGAATTTGAACGGAAATAAAATATATATGATGTACGATTTTATGACATAGGTTTAAAAAAGAAAATGTAAAAAAAGAAAAAAGGTAGTAAGACAGCCTATGAGGCTCTCTGCAAAATGTTATTACGGTGAACTTCCACTGACAGCCACGGTACTGAGCAACTGGTTCAAAGCATCAGAAACAATACCTGAAAGGGAATGGACTACTTTTGTGCTAGTGGGTTGAATTTCTTGCTCTGTAAATGCTTTGCGTAGTACGGTGGTGGCAAATTTCCACCGCTGTACTACACAGTAATTAGACCTTATATTCATTGCTTCTGCACCTCTGACCCGCATAAACTTCTCCTGAGGGCCCTGCGGTTCCCACAGTGCGGGGCTGGAGTGGGATGTAAGCTACAGATCTGAGCACTCCAGGGCAAAGCCTGTGGAAGTTGATTAACCAGGGAGACTTTCTTGGTGTCTGTCTCCCAAGGTTAGCATCCTTTTTGCATAACGTGTATTTTGGGAAAAGCGAAGTCGAAGACAAATACAGTAAATCATGCTGCTTAGATTTCGTATAAGCAAGTGAAGTCTCTTAGATTTGTCTTCAAAAATTAAAATAGTCCACAGCCACAGGGGTACATAAAGTTTAAGCTAGTATTTACAAAAGTGGTATATGATTGGCTCTTAGGGTTTTTGTTGGGGTTTGCGTGGAGTTTGTTTTCTTGAGTTGGTTTATTTGGGGAGGTTGTTGTTGCTGGTGTTTTGTTTTGGTGTTTTTGTTTGTTTTTTTTTTTTTTTTAAGAAAATGAAGTCCACACTCTAAAATCAGTCCCCTTGGAATACTGTAAATTAACTTCACTGAATTCAGGTGAAACAAGGAATGTCTGTACTTGGTTTTCATGGGCTTTGGTATGTTGAATATTTCTATGCAGCTGGAACTATAAGAACTAGATTGTTTTATAGAGTGACAAATTTTCTTTAGAACTACAATGTACTTGAAGTGCTTTTCAGTGAGATATTGCTATTCTTCACAGTTTGTATCAACATCTTCATGCTGTTTAAAAGTGACCAGGAATTGAGGTGCTTCAGAAGGACTATCAAGAGTAGCCAGGCATGTACAAATGCAGTTACCAGAAGCAAGTTGTTGAGCTTCATGCTTGTGCCATGTTTCCTGAGGGAGAAATTTCAGAATGCTCACACAAAATAGCTGGACAATTCCTTTTGCTGTTTATGTTTCTGTAGAGGTAGGATCAGAATTTCAACAGAAACTGTGATGAGTGGGTCAGCACGAGGGGATAATTCTTGATCTTCTGTTTATGTCTCATTATCTGTTTTAGAATTTAGGCTTGTTAAATTCCCAGATGAGGAGGAAGGAGTACCATGGTGTTGCTGGGCTGGTTTAGTTGTAGTTGTAGGCATGTGATAACTTTTGAAATTACTGTCATGTCAGACTACTGCTTATTTTTCTAAAGATATCTTTATTTCTTGTCATGGTTTTGCCTTCCCAATGTTTACTGCTGCATAACTAATCTGGTTTCCTATTGTCTGTGGTTTTTTTCCTTAATTTTATTTTCTACTGTAAAACGAGTTCATGATTTTTGCAGTTTGTCCTGACAACCTTGGATCCACAAAAGTATTCGTCTTGGGACCTGCTGCCAAACAATTGCACTGGTTTCGTGTTACATTATAATCCCACCCTTAATTTAAATAAAAAATAAAGTTGCTGGTCTGAGCCGTATATTGTGAAGCCCATCTCGGAAAGCAAGCAAGGGTGACCAAACTTACCTGGGCTGTGTGGCGCTGGCACAGTCTGCAGCATGTCCTGGAGCTGTCGTAATTGATGGTCACCTCACTGCAGCTGCCAACACTCCTCTGCAGCCCAGAGGCCATGTAGCACTGGACAGTGAACCTGGCACCTGCCCTGTACGTGTCTATCTTGAAGTTGATACATACATATGCTTCTGTGCTGAGATCCAACAAGGCACTGGAAGAAGGAGGGTCTACATGCGTACACCTACATCTACGTGGGCAGAGTCTGTAACTGTGCAGCTCCTGAAGCAATCCCTATCTGAGAACATGCAGTCCCCTTTGTAAAAGCGGGTGTTGGCACCAGAGCCATGGGAATGCCGCTGTCTATTACCAGACCAAGATTTATGGAATGCATACTAGAGTTTTTCAGCTTAAAGTTGAAATGGGTGCCTGATATATGAAACTACTGGCTCAGGAGCCTGGTGATCCTGCCAGCTGCTTTTGCAGGACTGACTACATTAAAAACATAAAAACCAAAAGAAAACAAAACCAAACAAAAACCCTCAAAAAACAAGTAGTTATCAATTTGGAATGCGATGTCCCTGAGAACATATAAACATATAGCATAAATCATATTTTAAGTAAGATCTGGTTTGCCTCTTACTATCAGCAATACAAGTTTCTTCAACTGAACAAAGGTTAAAGATTAAAATAAGACACATTCCATTCCTGAAGTTAAATGAAAGCATGTTTGTGCTTGATATGATAGGAAATAGCTTGAAGACTATTATATTATTTTAAAAAAAAGAAGAAAGACAAAAGGTATTTTAAAGCTGCCAAGGGCTTTGTATGCAGGTGGTTAGCAATTGAGTAAGTGTCAGGTATTTAAGTGAAAGCTGATTGGCTTATCCATATGGGGTTTTTTTAGTAATAGTTTTATTTTTTAGGTGATTGTGCCAGCAAACTTCATGCTTTGTTTCATCTTGTACTCATCTAAATACATGGTACTTAGTGCCAGGCAGTCCATGATCACATCTAACATTTTGTGAAATTTAACTCGAATTGCCGTGTTTGATGCATTCATGAACATGGAATATATATATTTATGTATGAGTAATGTCTTGCATGCTTGATACATTCTTTAAGGGAATTTTTTTGCTTGCTGTGGTTGTTGCTGTTGAATCTTTGCTACATTTGTACGTAAAGAAAAGCATATGTTGATTTATGGGGGAAAAAAGTACAGGGTAAAAATGCGCTTTTTATTACATCTGTTAATAGCAGCCATGTCTACTTGTGAAGCAGACGAGATTGAATTTTGCTGTAGATACAGCCGGGCTTTGTCAATTTAGGGAGATCTATAGGAGACATCTCAGGAGGTTGGTAAACGTCTTAGATTGTTTTTTGTAAATATCAGACTCATGCTGACACTGGTGCTTTAGGAAGTTCATCCCTAGATGGACAATTGTAGGAGTCGTTAACGCAGAGTTTCCTGTCTCTGTTCTTGCCAAAATTTCCTTTGTATTTCTTCCTTCTTGAGTGGATATACTAGGCGACTTCACATTTTGACTACAGAAGGGCTTCTAGTTTTTGTTTGTGGGAGGCGTATGTTAAAAAGCGATACTTTTACCTTTTTTTATACATTCTATATTTTTACTCATATGTTTTTAAAGGTTAAACTGAACCACATCCAGTCAGAGCTTTGTCGTTGACAGTAGCCATCTAAGTCTTGTTCCAATTCTGAAATTTTCAAAGCAGTCGCTTGCAACTAGTTGAATTGTCTGAATTAGCACATATGTCATGATGATGCGATACAGGGAATCTAAATACAGTTTGACTGCACTTCAAAGTTTGCTTCATGAAAAGCCATCTGCCTTACAGGATAGGTGCTGCAGTAGCTCATCACATGGTCCTGGACCATGTCCTGCCTGAATAGCAGTGAGTAAAAACTTCCCTTTCCCCACTGCCTTTGGTTTGCTGGTTTAGGCTGGGAATAATCTGAGCCTGTCATTTTAGCAACACTTTTTGACCTCAGCATTACATGTTGGATAGCGTGAAGTAAAATTGCATGAGGTGTTGTAGTCCTTATCAGTAAAAGGTGTTATTACTTTGTGAGTAAGATACATTTTGCTTACAGTGTTGTAGAATCTCAGTATTTGGAGAGTTTTAGAAAGCTGTGTGGTAGCTTATTTTGCAATACTTGCAGAATTTTTTTGCACTATTTTTTTATATTCGGTAGGTCTGCAGATGCCTTTTAATTCATAGGACAGAGAATTTCCTAATAAACATTCATTTTCTGATGAAATGGTTCCTAATGAGACTGTGATTGTGACTTAAGCTTTTATTGTAATTAGTTGTGTTGTTTTTAATGATAATCAAAATCTATGGTAAAAAGTGAAATAGCAATTTCCTAATTGAAATATCTTAATGAAATGTTTTCCGTGAAGCGTTAAGATTGTCTGCATTTTCATCAGAGCTATCACAACAATTGTGGACTCTGCTGTTCATATACTGCTTTTACATTTGTCACATTTTTGATAAAGTGATGCTTTTGCACAATTGTGAGAAGATGTGATGCCAAGTCACTGAAGGCTTTTCTGAGAGAGAAGCATTTGAATGCTTCCAAATTCAATGAAGGGCAGCCTGAGCAGTTAACTGAACACAGGTCAGGACCTCAGCAGTAACACTGCAGCAACATCAAGGGTGGACTGTCAGTGACACCTTCAACTTTTTCTCCAAAGACGATATTTTTTCCTCTTCAGGGGTGTGAAGGCTTTTTAGAAATACATTTGATGAGTTAGATCGTGTTTAAAAATTCATTGTTGTATAACTGCAGTGTTTGAGTAGGCCCCCACTTACAGACACTATTGGGTCATAATTCACATTCTTTTTGTAATGTGAGAAGATCAAATTTATATAGAGAATAAAAGAATCGATGGTGCTAGATTCTTGTTCTATTGCTTTTATCCCATTTGTGGTTTTCTCATGATATTTTTAGTTCATATTAGAATGAGATATAAAAACTTAAGAAATTATTGCAATAGTTTATTTTGTAAGATGATGTTACAGAAAAGTTTTCAAAAACATGTATTGCATAGCCCACTGATAATGTCTGATGATCATACCACAGCATTTACGGCGTGTATTTTGCATTAAAAAAACAACTTTATGAAATAAAAAAAAAGTAGTTTACAACTGAATTTTCTAAGTCTACTATTCCCAAACCCACAATAAATAATTGATACAAAATCTTTGCTTGCTGGTGTTACGTTTTCACTTGCAGCTTGTTGGATTTTGAGATCCCCTGCCGTTTTTTGGTGTAGGTAGGGCAGTCTTGTTATTCCACTGTCAAATATAACATGAATCCTAAAACATGCCACACCATCTCTGTGTTTCCTCTGAAGTGCTAAGAAAGCCAGAAAGAGAAAAGCCTGTTGGTTTACCCCTAGCTCTGCAGAATCCCCCACTGTTGTATTTAAATTATTTGTTTACAGTTCTGCTTGCAGACTGAATTTGAGGAAGCTACTAATCCTTTTGCCAGAGCTTTGGGGCAAACATTTTATATGATTAATTCTTTAGTACTTGTAGTGTATAAAATCAATTTTATTCACTTTGTCATAAAAGCACAGCCATCTTTCATAGATTTTTGAGATTTCCCCCCAACCTATACTTACCCAGAATGGGATACTCAGTTTTACTGTGTGTTTTCTGTTAACATTTAATCGTAGTGGTGTTTCCAATTTTTAATTACAATGTACAAAGAATATTTTTGGGCAATCTAGCTGTATATTATTTTTGGTCTATTTCCTGAGGAAATGAGACATATGTGATTGTGCTGTTTGTCCTGACAACTTTTCAGTCATATCGTCCAAATTCAGCAAAGGTGAATGTTTCAAATGAAGTTCATTTGATACAAGTTTCAATGCTACTACTGCTACTACTAATTTGCCCCTGAGAAGGGGGATCCAGATCGATATCTGTGCTGAGGTATGAGTTGTGGTCTGAGGTCAACAGTCAGCTGTTGTCTTTGGCTTGCTGGTGGGTTGACCTTGACCCCTGTAGCTTGGAACCATGGATAGATGGGTGGCATCTTCCCCCAGACTTATTAGGAGATGGGGGCTATGGAAAGAGAGAGGCATGACAGAAGGGGGCACCTGCTCCTTTCCGCTACTCCCCTTGTATGAAGCGTAGTGGTCAGGTAGCTAGACAGCTCAGTGAATTTGACTCAATAAACATCTGACACCCCCTTGTCCTCCCCTCTCCTCCCTCCCAGCTCACCATTCAGTTGCAGAATTGGTATATCTTGTGTAAGGAAGCGGTCAGGAGCGCAAGGGTTTCACATGGCAGGACTGACCCTTTTGGCTACCTCCTCTCATTAGATCAGATTAAGTGTAGAATGAAGCTTCTTCCTTAATCTCTATAATTTTTTTAGACTGCCCCCAAGTATTACTGCTGTTTTATTAAATACAAATCAAGGCCGTTCTTTCTGTTAAGATGCTTATCTTTGGTTTAGTTGCATCTCACCTGAACTAACTTCTTTATGCAAGAAATCCCTTCTTTATATAATAGTTTCCATATGTCTGCTGAAGCAAATCTAAATTTACCATCTATGATTTGAGCTCCATTTTAATCCCATCTGCTTTTTTGTCCTTCTTTGAAATAAGAGAGATGTGAAAAGAAAGTGTTTTTTCTTGATTATGCTCTTGATACAAGTCAGTGGATAACATCCAAAAAGGAGTTCTACTGGAGAGAGGTTTGAGTTTGGCTTTGTTAATTCCTTAAAGAGCTGTAAATGTATTATTTCTTCTACTGTACAAAACTTTGATTTTGACTGGTCTGTGTGTTGATGCTAGCTTTGATAGAGATGTCTGTGTAACATTTATTTTTATTTTAGGAGAAATAAATGCATTAAAGGTGTTTTGCTCGTAGGTAGGAATGTCATGTTATCCAGCCTGTATGACTTCCACGTCAAACAAAATTCAGGCTCCAGGGTGTTTTCTCTGAAAGGTCATTGAAAAGGTGAGGAGCAGAGATGAAATGATATCATTTCATGTTTACATTTATTATACAGTGCAGTAGTGGGTTGACCTACAGGAAAATAGATCCCTACGTTTGAATTCCTTTGTAACTTCCTAAGTCAATTGTTAGTTCCTTCTGCTGGAGGGAATTTTAGAAAACCATGTAGAACTGGCAGAAACTTTGCTATTACTGTATTATCGTTTTGAGAGCTTTTAACTATTTATATTGTGCAACACTGCAGCAGTATTGTCATAAGCAAGAGATTTAAAAAAAAAAACAAACAACCCCAAAACAAGTTTCTGTCATAATCCCTGCTGAAGTTTTATCTAATGTGTTTTAGTTTTCTTAGAGGTTTCAACTAATCTGCATGTAATTTCAAGTAATCTACATGTAATTGGCAGTCTGCCATGTAACTACCTTATTGATTTCCCCACCTTAACTGCCCTTTTCTATTTCTCCACCTTTTTATAATTCTGTCCATGAACTAGTTTGTGCCTAGAATTTTCCTCAAGGCTAGTGCTGACACAACTTGTTCTATTCTTATCTGTTTCTATGGCATTTCATCCTTTATTGCTCGGTATTTTCTTACACAATTTTCTGTGGTTGTTATGGCAACAATAAATTGCAAATTTGTCAATTTTCAAGCAATATTGCTTTCAAAACTTTGCCTGATATTCAGTTGCTGAGTAAGAGGTGAAATATTTTCAGCATAGTTAAGCAAATGAATATGATTAAGTTAAATTACCTTGTAGTTTTGCGATGTTGCTGCTTCTAGGCAAGGTGTTAGGCACTCTGATCCTACTTGGGAGAGTATGGATAGGATACATTTGTGGAAGTAGGAGAAATTGTTAAATTACTGAAACAACTTCTTTACTATTGTTATTGTAATGGCCACAATCTGGTAAACATGGCTGGCATTCTAGCAACATCATGGTCGACCAGGTTAGTAGGAATTTATTTTGTAATTACTAGGGTTCCCTGTGCAATACAGACCATCAGATGGCATACGTGCAAGCTCCCAGAACGGAAGATGTTTGGAGATATTAATTTCAAAAACAACAGAATGAGATTTTTCTGTAAGACTGCGTTTAAAGCAAGAGGAGATACTGATGAAAGAAAGAGGAATGTGGTTTGAGATCGAAATGAGTGAGGACGGCAAGAAGCCAATACCTCTGGGAATGAGTGTTTAAAGTCAGTATACTAATGAAAATGGAAGCAATCAAAATTACTTATTTTTAAAAATGAACAGATGGACCAGGTCCACAGATTTTTTTGCATACAACATGATTATGTTACTACTTTAAAATACCTCTTCATCTATTTAGGATTTTTAAATATTTTGAAGTCATTACTTGCGTTCATTGTGCTTTTTAATAGAGCCTTTGGCGAAGTTGACATTCACTGTAACAGAATAATTTGCTAAAATTATTTTTTGTTTTCTCTAATATGTTTGATTTTACAACATTCTTGTAACATATACAGGACTTGTAATTTCATCTGTGCACACGTGTGTGAGAGAGATTAGGTAGGAATATCATAATGAAAACCTTACCTTTTCAGTGCTGTCAAAAAACCCAACAAAACATTGCCGCCTTCCTGTCTATAGCATTCTGAAATTGTTAGTGTAACTTCTCTGATGATAGGATGCTGGGATATCTAGTCTTTGATTACACTGTAATTTCAGACCATAAGAATGCAAGGTCTCCAGCTGTGTCTGCAGCGGTGCAGATCTCTAAGACAGTAAGCAGAAAAAGAGGTATAATTTTTCCCCCATCCAAACCTGAGCTGGCAGCTTGTTTCTTCTGGGAGAAAAGAATTGGCTCATCAGTCCACTGTTCAGTACGTGGGGTAGTTCAACAAGGCGGTTTGTATTCAAAACCGTAACAGTTTTTCTGAAGATGGTGGCTTAAAGCCCAAATCCACTTCGCTCTCACCAGGAGAATCTACCCAGAAAATCATTTGAGTTTCCAAATGAAAATACGTCTCTGTTCTGGGTGGAAAGGGGAGAGGAGACCAGCGTTGGGGACACTTTCAGTTGTTACATTTCTGCAGTTCTTAGGTTTTGTTGCTGTATGTTAATACCAGTTTTTAAACTATTTGGTATGGCGCTGTTTTCTACGTGTGACAGGACATAAACATTATAAAGATATGTCCTGGTTTTGCTGGGATAGAATCGATTTTTCTGTTCAGGAAAGCTGCATTTTTGAGAAGACTGCAGCAGCCGATTTGATGGAAACAAAGTTGACAAGACGCTTTGCTGTAGTTTGTGGCCGGCCATGGTGTGCGGATGTCCACAGTGATCAAGGCCCTTTGCAGTTTCGAGTAAGCCAGGTGCTAAAGCTCGGAGGAGCAAAAGCCAGGGCAGCTGGCCCAGGCTGGCCAACAGCAGTATGCCATACCGTAAACACCACGCTCACTGTATGTTGGAAAGTTTGCTGGGGATGACCCTCCCTGCTGCCTCAGTGGTGGCCATCCCAGGAGGGTCTTGCCCACCCTTCTGCTCCCGAGGCCAGCTCTCCCCTTGGCTGTGACCGTAACGCTGTCGCTGGAGCTGTTGTGCCTGCAGGGTTCGACATCCAGCATTCAGTGCTGAGAGTGTGCAACTCGCGTCCTCTACATTGGCTGAGTATCACTTTGTGCAGTTTATATTAGTACTGGCATTAATATTAGTTTGTCATTATGATTTTATTAAATCTGTTCCTATTTCAACCTGCGGGTCTCCTTTCCTTTTCCNATGTGCAATAACTGGATCAAGAAGTAATTCATGTGCATTGCTAAACTCATATTTAATATAGAAAGTCCAGGACAGACCCACAATCTTTTTGACACTAAGTCTGTATTTTCCCTACATTTGTTTGTGCTTATGTGTGTGCGTCAGATCTGTTGGCAATGCGGCAGTTGTTCACAACCTCTCTATTCTTACAGACTCTGCACAATGCCACTTCATGTGTGACCAGTCCCATTAATTTGTACTTTTACCTCTGTTCAGTATTATGTCTTTGAATGCAGATACCATTCAAAGGGAGGAATAGGTGTTCGGTAAGCAGGAACCCCAGTGATGTATATTAAGTAAACTGCAAGAGCATTTAATAACCTCAAAGTTTATATTTTTGTCTTTATTTTGGAAAAACGCTACTCTGAAGATGGTCTTAACAATTGAACTGCTTTTACAAGGCACTGCAAATTGAAATCAAATTTTATTTGGCTTTTAATTACTTCTGAAAGTGCAGTTGTGAAACACGTAATTCTATTTCAAGATGAGCCTGTGAGTTGTATAGCATTGACTGCAATAAGCACAGATTTTGTTTTGAGTACTGACACCTTGCATTTGAGGAATGCATTTCATGTTTTCCATATCCTTTTTATACGGCCTAGGAACGTGCTGGGTGGATTGTTTGGCGTGAGTTGGAGTTTGATGAGAGCTTTCATTATTTCCTGCCCTGGTAGTTAGGGTGGGAAATAATATAGATAAGGCTCTGGGTTCTACTTCAGTTTCCAACTCATGAATACTAAATGAGTTTTAAAACCTAGGTTAAATTCCCAACAGTGTTTTTCAGGAGAAGGGTTTAGATTTGAAGTTACAGCCATGTGAACATTACAGATGTTCAAGTGCTGTATGTGTAGCATTTTCATTGTTGATATACTATGCAATGAATAAGATTTTATAATTATTTTCCTTTTCTTTATGGATTTTAAGTCTAGAAAATGGAAACATAATCAAAAAACAGATAATCACTTCAGAGATGCATTGGAAAACCAGCAGAGAGGCCAGAAAGAGTCTAGGGAGATTTGGGCCACATCATATGTCTGGAGGGTTTGCAGATCTCATACCATTCCCTAGTTGTAGGCTATGTAATTGACATAATTTACTACAGAGATACTGAAGTGGAGTAGCGAGCATTGTAAATTGGGACTGGGATTAATTGACAGTGCTGGCACAAAAGCTTACACAGTACCTGTTTGCACTGAGTAATAAACCACAACTATATTTGCAGATTTTAATCTGAAAAGCCTAATTAAACCACATTAATATTGTTGTGTACTCTGGCAAAACAAATAGATCAAATGCTTTGGACTTTCTTAGGAGATAGTGCTGTGAAGGTAAGAACGAACTATGCTAATTTTTGGCTTGATCGCATTAATGTTTGAGTCATCGACAAAATATTTGACAATAACATATTTCTTTGGCAAATGATTTTGGCAGTTCTGGACTCAGTAAATGAATATGCCACTGAATCATTGAATCTGGTTCAATGAATAAATGGAATTTGTAAACTAATACAGAGTGAACATCGCACTTTTCATGGGATGGATTGTGTTTTAGAGAATAGAATTAGATTATGGTTAAGCGTACTGTTCAGTGTTGAGATAGCCTGGATTTCTTGTTCATTAAGATGAGAGTGGTCTGATTTTTTAATTTAGTGTTGTTTTTAGTTGTATGTTGGTACATGGGTTTCTTGATTAATGTGTTTTGACATGAATTATTATAAATTACTATCTTGTTCTGTAATTTCCTACTTTTGGGATATTTCTTAGTATATTACTTGTAGTGAGAATAGCCTACTACATGTCTATAAAGGAAAAGATACTTTGTGGTGATTATTTAAGCTGTGTTTCACAAATGTGGAACTGGTGCATTTTGTCAAAAGAAAAACTAAATCCACTTTAATGAATCTGCTGAAACTCTGCAGTATCTGTCTGATTGGTGTGGTTTGTACATAAGACTTCAATAGAAGGCAGCATTAAGAAGAGTTAATAAACTATTCCTTAAGGTGTAAAGAGATTTTCAAAAAGCCACTCAGTTCTTTAACACTATAAGAAAGTTTCCTAAATTATTTAAACCAGTTTTCATAACATCAAAGCAGTCATAAGCAAAAGAATTCTCTGGCCCCTGCGGCTGACGAGCTGCTGAACACAATGCAGGAGTGGAACAGTACCCTTCTGTTGCCCGGGGTCTCCACAGGCCATGCCACCACTATTGCGAGCCCAAATCTTTTAGCAAGCTGAGTTCTTTCAGTGCTGTGAACCACATCAAACTAAATAGGTAGTCACGCAGTTCTGTGGGGCAAAAAAAGATTTCCAGAAACTGATTGAGGAAGGAATAAAGAAAATTTGAGGAACTACGGACTGAGATGCGTTCTTTATAAGCCAACAGTGCTTCTATTAAATTTTTAAAACTGTACGGAAGATGAAACTTGCTGCTGTCTAGCAAAGATGCTATAGCTTCAGGCTGGGGGATTGCTTCTCCCCTCTGGATCGCTGCAGGTCTGTGTGCAGCGTCCAGATGCTCTGTGCTGGTGCTGAAGCTCAGGAAGGCTTGGTTTGTCCTCTCCCTGATCCCTCTCCCAAGGCGGTAACCTGCGGGCCTTTCCTGAGGCAGGGATCTCTTCTCCGTGCTGCGACTAACAGCTCATTTAAATCTCTCTGCTTAGCCCAGGCTGTGTTCAGTTGCTGCATTCAGATTCAGCTCTTTCTGATCTTTTGCAGGCCTCTGTCAACTGGTGTCTCAATTTTACTGTCTTTTTGCTGTCTTTGCTGCATTTTATTCCTTCTCCCAGTGATTAAGAAACCTGGCATTTGTTGCCTATAAATTGCCCTAAGCTTCTGGACTGTAAGACTTTTCCTGTCCATCTTGTACCGAAAGTGGCTGAAACCCATCCTCTGTTGTACGTGACTACTAGAATGCTTTCTGCATGAAATAAAACCCAGCAAACAGTATGTCTATCGTTTTTCCATTTATTAAAGATGATGTGTGATTTCCCTAAATCCTTTCTAAATTGGATGTTCAAAACTGAACTGAATTTTCTTCCTTATAAAGCATATAACTAAGTCAACGTCGCCCAGCAAGTGATACAAATTTGCATGTGTGTTTTGGGTTGGGGGTGCGGCTGTCCTCCAACAGACTTTTCCTGTTAGGAAAATTTAGTTTTGCTGTATCTGTTTTTGTTTTAGTTTTGAATATCAACATTTTATACGTCTAAGAAACTTGAGATGCGCTTGTATTGTCCCTCACTAGGACACTGAGGTGAGGTTTCAGGTTTAAGGTTTAAAATTCTTTTAGCCTCTTCCATTGCTCTTCAGGTTAAATGCTTTTCTGGGTCCGGTTTTAAATTTAAGGTTATCCCTGTCCATGTGTGTATCTTGTTGTGTCATAACTCATTATTCAGTGAGTTTCCACTTCCTATTTTTTAAATAATCTTAAATGGAATTATTGAAGAAAAATAGCTTTAAAGGATGTCATGATGTATTTAATGAATTTGTAGGTTTTAATACAGTTTTCTTAACCTCAGGACTTCTATTTCATGTTACTTATGTCTTTAACTTGTCAATGTGAATTTGCATTTACAATGTATTTTAGCAAAACTGGGAGCATCTTTGATTTTTTTTTAATTTTATCATAAGAATGTCTGAGAATCTTAACTGAATGGGTTTATTTTTTAAAATGGTTCTGATCCTAAATATCTCAATACTTAATACAGCTTGCGTTTACATGTAGATTGGTAAAACCTTAAGAAAATATAAAACTGTTATTTTCTGAACATTTTAAAAATGATCCTGTCACGGAAGAATCAGTCGTCAAGGAGGCAGTGACTTAACTTGAGAAAATTTTTGAATGTGAAAGTCACATTTGGGTTTATATAGCTGAATGATAACTGCAGTTTGCCGAAGTGTGATATGTTGAATTCAAGGGCACTGCAATGTACCTGCTGATAGCTGAGCTCATTTTGAAAGACACCAAAAAGCACTTGGCCTGGAGAGCTACAGAATGCCATAGATAAAATGCTGACTTTTTGGTACTACTTACTAAGTACACCAAGAACTCTAGCTAAACTTATTTTAGTTTTAAAGCTTTTGTATCTTTGCTGGGTAATATTTGAAAAGGTGGGGGGTTGGTTTGTTTTTTCTTCCCGTGCTTTTTTCTTCCAAACACAGAAAGGGCTGGGGGAGAAATCCTCTATATAATTTTAGATCAGGTGTGGTAGCTGCTTTGCTATCAGCACTGTGTGGGTATATTTGCAATCAAGTTTAAATAGCATAGTGTGTATCCAGATGGAGTGTTTTTCCTAAGCTTTAGATTATTTACTCTGTTGGGAGCTCCAGTAAACATTTATAGTATTCTTCAGGACTAACTGTACCATTAAGCTTGAGATGCCTGGTGCAGAAAATCACAGTATTTAAAAAACTCCAAGATCTTCTCTAAGGCATTTCAAACAGTGATTTTTTTTTGCCTGTAATACTTCCAGAGTAATTTTAAAAACTGTCGGTGATGGATGATGGAGGTCTGAAGAAAGGGTGATAGCAAAGTGTCGTGCTTCAGTAGGCTAAATTGTAAGTGTGTGCTGTAACAATACACTCTCTGTAAATGACAGAGGAAAGAGAATGGTAGGATTTTTCCCTTCTGTACAATTTTAAAATTAAATCCTTTATTAAATATATTATCTATCAGATATTAAAGATCTGGTCTCAGAGGTGCTTATTAATGGATGTTTACTAGCTATTGGGTTTTTGAGATACAGTGCTTGCAGTTTATTTCCTGGTGTTCAGATTCTTCTATGTTGTTTTACGTCTTTTAGTGAAAATGGTAAACCTCCCAACTACATAAACATCAGCTGCTATAGTAGGTGAAAACAATGTAAATGATATTCAGACTGCTTAGGATATGATAAAGCATTAAGACACTACATGACTGGTTTTGTCAGGAACTGTGTAAAATTGCAACATGCAAGAGTTAGCAATATTGCTAATTTTACACTGCGTTTCGTGATGATCTGTGCCTTTCTTCAGATTTCAGTTCCTGTAGTCAGCATTGCTTGTTAAAGTTGTAAGCTCCTGGAGGTTTTTTCTCTGAACTTTTTTTCCTTTATAATTGCAGAAATGCTTAGATTCTAGCTGCCACCTCATGACTCAGAAATTAAAAGGAAAATAAAAGGACATCTCCCTCCTCCTAAAAAATTATTATTTAGGTAGCTAATTTTTACGGGTAATTTAATGAAGGTGAAAGACCCAGCTCACGATTTTTGAATTTTAGAATTGGCACTATTTAATGTGTTCAAAGGAAAGCCCTGGTATGCAACAAAGGTATGCAAATGATAGTATGCACTAATGCTATAGAAAACTTTTTTCTTTTCCCCTTGGTGGTTTGCTATTGAAACGTAACTTTGTATGAAGCTAAGAAAAGCCTTCTAGCGCTGAAAAATGTTGACAATAGTGACTGAGATTTAGCTTTGTGTTGTTAAAATGATGTATAGTTTTAATGCCTGAGCAGAGAGAATTCTACTAGTGAAAACAGGAATTAACCATGAGACATTTATATACAACTTTATCCCTAAAAAGACTTTTTAAAATTACATGAAGTTGTCCATCTTTGATTTTCTCTTAGTGCTGTGTGCTTATTTCACACACAAAAAAAAATATTTAACATAACTGCAGTTCTGTGGAATGAGCTTTGGCTTTTGAAAGTTAGGATGTCAGTCTTTCTGTCTCATAAAGCGTCAAAAATAACGATAGTAAATGATGTCCATGTTATATTTGTGTAACTCAAATGTTTTGTGTTTTACAACAAGGAGACCTTCTCTTCAGAAATCCTGAAATAAATGTTCTTACTCCATCCCCTGTCCAAGTTTGTTTTCTTGTGACTGATTTGCCCAACGTAGTGACAGCAGGAGTGGAGACAGCAGCGAGTCAGAGCTCTGACGTGTGGCCGTAGGGTGTCTGAGCAGCTCATTCATTGCCTGGCGCTGCTTCTACAAGGTCAGCATGATGTGGTGTATCAGCACAGGACATAGAGCAGTTCTCCCGCCGTTGCTCCACAAAAGCAGCTGAACAGGCGACAGTAACCATGGAGTATTTCCTTGCACACAAGCCTGAGACAACTGCTGCACAAGTCAGAGTCACAGATTTTGTGTGTGAATTAGTAGACCAGAAAAATTAACTTTTCTTAACAGAGAAGGCCCACTTTGTACCTTTTGTATCCTGACTCAAGTCTTAACTTTTTATACTGGTAAAAAGGAGTTCGAAATAATCACTGGAGTTCATTTCATAAGAGAAAGGAAAACTCTTCTCAGCAGAGTGGGGGGAACAGCTGGAAGAGAGAGTTTCTCTTACCTGAGGCCACTAACAACAAAAAGCAATCCAAGGNTGCCCAACGTAGTGACAGCAGGAGTGGAGACAGCAGCGAGTCAGAGCTCTGACGTGTGGCCGTAGGGTGTCTGAGCAGCTCATTCATTGCCTGGCGCTGCTTCTACAAGGTCAGCATGATGTGGTGTATCAGCACAGGACATAGAGCAGTTCTCCCGCCGTTGCTCCACAAAAGCAGCTGAACAGGCGACAGTAACCATGGAGTATTTCCTTGCACACAAGCCTGAGACAACTGCTGCACAAGTCAGAGTCACAGATTTTGTGTGTGAATTAGTAGACCAGAAAAATTAACTTTTCTTAACAGAGAAGGCCCACTTTGTACCTTTTGTATCCTGACTCAAGTCTTAACTTTTTATACTGGTAAAAAGGAGTTCGAAATAATCACTGGAGTTCATTTCATAAGAGAAAGGAAAACTCTTCTCAGCAGAGTGGGGGGAACAGCTGGAAGAGAGAGTTTCTCTTACCTGAGGCCACTAACAACAAAAAGCAATCCAAGGCATGCACTGGTTAAATCTTAGAAAGTGCTATAGGCAACCCACTTTTGCAATTGCCATAGAAAATTATTGTTGTTAGCCATTCTGTTGATAGTTCATACTGTAGGAATTACTAGCAGATGGGAAAATAGATGACTCAGAATACAGTATTAACAATCCATATTTTTTTAATCAAAGGCCTCTAATAAGGCATGTTGCATCTGTAAGATTCATTTAAGCGGTTGCTAGGAAGAATTTGTTTTTTCGAGTAAACACAACAAACTTGATAGAGATTTTTCTTTTGATTGAATATCTATGTTCTTAACAATTTAAAGCCTGAAAATACATTTGCTTGTTTTCATTGCACCAGCTTAATGGCAGTATTTCATAATTTAGTTTGATAGAATGGAGGTTTGCAATGGTAACTCATGCATTATGGAGTAACTAATGACATCTAATTTTATCATTTTGAAAACATCACAGGCCTAGAGTTTTTATTTACCTCTGTTAGCTGTCAAGGTTGGATTAAGATTATAGTGTGCTACATCCACCAAAACTTTGGCTTTCGCCCCCTGAAAAGTTTGGATGGCCTCAGATACGTGCTGGCCAAGTGCAGCTAATGAGTTCCAGACTGTTTTCCAGATCCCTTGGCCTAAATCCATCAACCGCAAGCACCACCCAGCGTCTCAGATACATGTTCTTCCTCCTGACTCCTGTGTGGACACAGGTGGAAGGTCGTAGTCAGGATTTGCGTTTGCACCCTTTGACTTCATGACTTCTGAGAGTCCCTTTTTGGTTGTACTTTATGTCCCTCCTTCTCAGCTTGTTGCTATGGAACTCAAGTCTGTAGACAGGAATGCGTATATATACTTTCCAAGTGCCCATTTTGGTCTGAATTTTCATCAGTATTTGACCAGGGTTGCAAACAAAATACGTAAGGTACAGCGTGAGTCTTCCTGCCGGCGGAAGTAGTACTGACTGCAAGTAATTATTCTTTGGTTTGCTGAAAATGCTGATCCAAATGAAGCTGATCCATTTGGGACGCAAGAAGTTAGACTGAAAGGCTGAAAAAGGGAAAATTGTTGCACTTCCCTTGCTGAAGTTTGGTTCTGGGAGACGACTGTAACAGTGTGTGAGGGGAGAATTCCTTGTGTGTCGTTTGAAGACTTGTAAAAAAAGCAATGGACCTGAAACCAGTATTGACCAGAGTAAGAATGTTTTCTGCATAGGAAATATTCTTCCGATGAAATGCTAAACTGCCCTGTATTTGACCAACCTTGCATGCTAACACTGGATTATTTTTTCTTCAGCTACAAAATTTAATTCCTGCTTCTTAAAACCCCAGACTGATTAGCAAGTGTTCCTGCCACCTTCACACAAGGGGAGTGCACCTGTCCTCCAGAGTGTGTGTCGCTCTGGCCTGTGCACTGATCACAACAGCATCACTTCATGTCTGGAGCTGCCCCAGCTTTTGAATTTTTATGGTATCCCAGCTTAATGAGGATGGGCACATTAAGAAATGTTCTTGCTAAGGATTCTTAGTCTGTTCTGCTGCTTTTTAATGTGTAGCCTTTCATGGAAAAGTCTCTAACCCTATTATGAGTAAGTCGAAAAATGAGCCAGGAGGAGGTAAATGATTGGTGTCCTGTTTGCTAAAAGTTTGAGATAAGGTACACCAGGGTTCCAGACTTACCGCTCTCCTGAGTGTGTGGCTGGTTTGCCTTTTTCAAAGATTATAATGGAAAATTACAGTTCAGTTAAAAGGTTAATTATGCTTTGATTCTCTGCTGGTTGTCCCCAGCTCACATTGGTGCTGCTGAGAGGATCTTCTGCCACTGAAAGCCTGGGCTGGTGGAGCTCCTTTCTGCACAGGTGCCTTTCTTCTGCCAGGATTTCTCCCTGCCTCACGGAGAGGAGAAGGCAGAGGCAAGAGCTCAGCTTGCAGCACGGGGAGCTCGCCCCACAAGGGTGGCTCTTAGCTGATCTCTTTGTAGGCAAAGTCAATTTCCTTTGCTCTAGCAAAGCAGAGTAGAGAATTTCAACACAAATTCTTTGGATGCAACTGTCTTGAGAATCCATCAGCTTGTAAATGAAATTATTCAGTATTATCTGGCTCTGGAGATGATTTTGTTTGGTTTTTTCCCTTGCTCCCCTTTACACATTGTAACTCTCTTTAGTTATTAGGTTAACAAATACACTTCCAGGAGAAAAGAGTTTTTTTCTGTAAACATCTAATTTTTCTTCTTCAAAACTGAGTATGCGTACCCACTCTAAAAGACTATATATATGTGCAAAACCAGATGCACACACTTTCTGAATTTTATCTATTATTGTATGTAATTGATAGACTCGTGGCATTGTAAACTGCCATTTGGAACGTTGCTTTCCCAAACCCAACGATTACCTTGTGATAGGAAGGGCTCAGTGAAGGCAAATGCTTTTAGCAGACACTCTAGTCATTGAAGACCTCTGTCTTGGACGTGGCCCATCCTGACACTGATTGCTTTCTGTGTGATTTGTGGGTGTTTCGATCTCCGAAAGGACACGATTTATTCCGTTACTTGGAGTGGCAGAAAGTGAATTATCTATTGTTGTCAGACAAATACTACCCCGATCACTGAACTGCTACAGTTCACAGCTTTTAAAAAGCTATCAAAATATAATTTAAAGCCTTTTTGAATTCCTGTAGCCTGCATGGCTGAATGCTCTCCTCTCTTTTCCCATTAATACAGGTAGCCCTAGTAGTTACAACAGCAAACTGTGGGAAATTATGGCAATTGAAATTGTGAACTGTCTGCAAGTGAAAGTAAGTGAGAGTGCTGAGCACTATTGCTTTAGGAATTTGAATCAAAATATTTATCACACGGGGGAGTAAATTACGTAGGAATAATTAAATATCTTATTTGAGTCATTTCTGCGTATCTCATTTGATGTATTTGCTGTTGCATTCAGCATTTATGGTTTTGCAGGATTTGGGCTTCACAAGGTACTATCTATAGCAGAGACAGAAGTAAATAAAAAATATTTTGAAACTTACCAAGGAGACATACAGGTCTGTGCACACCCACACACCCACACACCCACACACACACCCACACACACACCCACACACACATCCACACACACACACACCCCCA
>VZSC01005052.1:0-48631 GCA_013398225.1 Steatornis caripensis
TACTGCTCCGGGGTGCAGTAAGGGGCATCGCCTGGCGGAGAGAGAAAGCAGGTTTTCCCGGTGGGACCGTGTCGGTGGGCTGAACCCGGCGCCGGCTGGACCCTGCCGCATGCGGGGCTCACCTGGCATGTGCACCATGCGGCAGTTGCAGTTCTCTACCAGGTAGCGGGTCTCGCAGTCGATGCGGCAGGCGGTGATGCTGTAGGTGTCATAAAACTCCGAGTCACCCGCCACGGCCTTGCAGTCGCCCCAGGGAGGCGGCAGGTAGATGAGCTGGGAGGAGGCAGAAGCCAGGAGTGAGGAGGGAAGCGCAGCGGCCCCCGGCACGGCGGGGGGACAGACGCCCTCACTGTGTCGGTCCCCAGGCCCAGGTCCCCCTCTCCATCTGACATGGGGGTAGGGGACCGGGGCACAGGGAGGAGGCTCAGCGTCCCACAGCAGGTCCAGCCCACAGCACAGGAGGGGGCATCCCAGCCCCGACCCCCCCGGTTTGTCCCTACCCGCTGCTCCTGGCAGGACACGAAGGTCTGGAAACCGGGAGCCACCCCGAAGCCCAGCTGGTCGATCAGCGGCGGCTCGTCCTGGCTGTGGATCTGCACCTTGATCCCGGCTTCAAACGAGGTCTCATCTGCGGCAGAGAAGCAGGGTAGGCATGGCGCTGCACCCCGCTCTGCAGGGCTGCGCCCAGCCCTGCTGCAAGAGGGGCCAAAATTCCTGTCTCCCGCCCTCCCCCATGGCAAATTAATTGGTTCGCGTGCCCATCCGTCCGTCCATCTGTTTGCTACACCGTGTCCTTGTCCTTTCCGCCTCTGACCCTCCTGCTCCAGCACCCGGGAAGAGCGGCAGGGAAAGTGTTTGCCTCTATTTATAAACAAGTGATGGCTGCTTGTCTAAACCGATGGGGAGTTGCCATGGCGAAGAGCAAAGACAAGGAGGGAAGAGGAAAGAAAAGGATCCGAAGTGATGAGAAATAGAAGGAGGGAAGAGGAGGGAGCCTGAGGGACCTGGACCCGTGGGGTGGGGAGGTGGGCAGGGGCTGGGAAGCACGCTGGGAGCTGCCGGCGACTGAGCAGACCTGCCGGCAGAGCCGCTGGGGCGGTGGGTTACCTGTTTCCCCCCACACTGGCAGGTACTCGTCCTGCTGAATGTCCAGCATGATCTCCAGGCCATTGCCGGTGCCCCCCTTCATGGTCACGAGCCGGGGCTTCCCGTCCTGCCCTGCGTTGAAGGTGTAACACTTCCCGTAGCGGGTGAAGACCTACAGCAGAGGACACAGGGCTGAGGCTGGGGTCCCTCTGCCAGCACCAAACTGCGGCCGGCACCACAGCATGGAGCCGGGAGGGCATCACCAGCCCCGAAACAGAGCCGTCCCCAGCCTCGGGGTACGGTCCGACTCAGGTTCCTGCCTCGCTGTTGGAACTGCCTGTCTTTGCCCCAGTAGAGGAGGAGACGTTCCCCACCAAGGCACAGGAATGGCACAGGCTCGGAGGAGACGCTTTGCAGATTTACAGCACCTCGACCCCACAGACCCCACGGCAGCCCCAGCTCCCCAAGACGGCGGCACTCAGCCCTATGCGTGCACCAGCGCCTCCTCCAAGCTGTCCTCCGTCCCTGCAGAGGACGAGGCTGGATGGGATCCTGACCACCCCCGCTCCCTCCTCGGCCGCTCCAGCTAACGCCACCGGCAGCCGGCACATCTCCACGCCGCTGAGCTGCTGCCAGCCCGGGCGAGGGGCAGTGGAGGCCAGTGGGGTGCAGAACGCGTGTGCCCCACGGGTGGTGGTGATGCTGGGATGGAGGTGCCAGGCACCTCCCCTGCAAGCACAGCCCTGGGGCTGCTCTCTGTGCCCTTCCAGCTGCTCTCCGCAGCCGGTGCTGTCCCCAGCTCCAGCAAGATGCCCAAGTGCCGGTGCACGGCGCTGAAATGTCAGCCTGTCCCTGAGTGAGCTGGCAAGGACAGCATTGCCCACCCTGCCTGATCCGACACAGTGCCAGCTGGAGCTGCTCCCCGTGCCTGGCCGCCTCGGGGCTACTCACCGCCGCGAAGTCTCCGGGCCCACACTGCTCGCCCCGGTAGCTGCAGCTCAGCAGCATGTCCTCCAGCTGATGGCAAGTGCGGTTAAAGAACACGTACAAATTTAGGGGCTCATCCTCATCCCTGGGGCCGGGCTGGGCTGGGGCGAAGCCCAACTCCATCCCGGGCTCGTAGTTGACCAGGGGGGCCAGGTAGAGCAGGTCCTCGTGACTGAGCTGCGAGACCCGCACACGGTTGATGTTGCAGAAGGTGACGGCGGGGAAGGTCATCTCAGGGATGTCCTCCTCGCTGAGCAGCGTGATGTGGTGGTACTCCAGGTAGTAGACGATGCGGTCGGCCACCTGGTAGAGGAAGACGGAGAGGGAGAGGAGGAAGGCCAGCGCCCAGAGCGCCTGCCGAGCGCCCAGGCTGCCCTCCACGAAGATGTGGCTCAGCCCATGCAACGTGCAGCTGCTGGCAAAGGCCACCAAGTCCGTGGCTGCCCCCGTGTCCTCCTCCTCTTCATCCTCCTCCTGCCCATACAGGAACGCGTCTGCTCCATCCTCTCCCCTCCCCGTGGCTGCAGCATCTCTTGGTCCTTCCTCGCTGGAGAAGGAGATGGTGCAGAATATCTGGAGAGGCATTGTCCAGTGTGGGGGTCCCAGCTGCAGCGTGGAGGTCCCGGCTTCGGTGTGGGTCCTGGCCCCTGCCCTGCCACAGCCTGGAGGTCTTCGATGGTGGGTCGGTTCCTCAGGGTGTAGGCGAGAGGGGTTGGGGCAGAGCAGGGAAGGAGGAAGGGGCGAGTTCAGAGGAGAGAAATGGAGAAGGGAAAAGGAGCGGGAGGCGAGCGGGAGTGAGGGAGAGGAGCAGAGGGAAGCTTGGAGGGGACGGAGAGAGGAGGTTATATCAGGAGCAGAGAGGAGGAGCGAGGGGCGGTTCTGCGGGCTCCCCAGGTCCCCCGGGACCGGCCGGCTGCGGCTGGCAGGACGGAGCAGAGACATCCCTGGCTCCAGAAGCACCAACGCGTTGGGAGCTCCCAGGGCTGCCTGGTGGATCTGGGGGGCTGCCAGGTCCGGTGAAGACGGGTGTGCACGGGTGTGTGTGCAGGCGCCCGGTGTGCTGCGTACCCCCACCACATCCTCCATCCTCACCGCGGGCAGCACGGCCCTGGCAGCCCAACCGGCTGCTCCAGCCAGGCTCTCCCTGCCGGGTGCCAGGCTGTTTCCGGAGCCACCATATGCTGGGCTCTCTGGGCTCTTCGTCAGGGCAGCTGGAGCCAGAGGTTTTCCCAAAATGCCCGCAACACCGTCCTGCTGCAGCGCCCGCTGAGGTGGTGCCAGCAGGGGCGGAAGGATGCTGTGGTGTCCCCAAGCTCTCGCGGTGCTCATCCTGCCCCGGCAGCCCCCGTCCCTGAGGGCTGATCGCAGGGGCACCTGGCAAAGGCGATGTCCCGAGCCGCGTGAGCTCTGTCCTCCTCCGAGCCAGGGCTGGTTTTGGCAGGGTTTGGGCAGTGCCGTGGTTCAGGTGATGACTCCCTCTGCAGAGCCCAGCCAGCGCACAGTGTGTCACCTCGTGCTCTGGATCCCCGCGGGGCGCAGGGAGCCACTGCTTCCCAGGGCGGATGGCGTCAGGGCCTCGTGCTGCTGAGCCGGCTGGGTCTGAGGGTCCCGGGGAGGCAGCTCTGATGCAGGGTGGTGGGATGGAGCCAGCGCCTGGGCTGGCTGCCGGGACCAAAGGCGTCTCCTCCCTGCAGCAGCACAGCCCCTTCTTGCGGTTTGCATTTTTCCTGCACTCAGCAGTTCATAAAAGCATCTGATGTGACCACAGAGCAATCTCCAACCCCATCCCAGCACCGCAGCCGCCATCGCCGGCCCAAGGGGAAAGGGAGCTTCTAAATACGGCAGCTCTTTGATGCGCAGGAGCTGGACAGGAGGTCTTGACTGACGCCCAGGTGCGATAAGCACGCCTCAGCCCGCTGGTTCAGCTGCTGTGCCTCCTTCCCCGCATGCACTGCGGTGCCCCTGGTCCCTGAGCGCATCCCGGCTCGCGGACGTGGGCACCGCCAAACCGGGTGGGCAAATGCAACCAGGAAACTTGTACAAATGTGATCTGATACTGGTGCGAAGTTATCTGCTCTTCCCGAGCAAACGACGCCAGCACGATGGGCAGGGCGTGCTCTGGGGTTCCCTGCCAGGGCACGCTCAGCCAAGACGGTGACTGATGATGCGGCAGCGGGCTGTCCCTCGAGCGGCCGTCCTGGGCCTCGCCAAGCTCAATATTCCCAATAGGGCCCTTGGCTAAGAAGGGCGCTGGCAGTTGCCACGGAGCTGGGGATGCTGTCGGCACCTGGGAGAAAGGGTGGGTGACGAGGCCCAGAGCCACGGGGTGAAATTTCATAAAGCCAAGAGCAAGGTCACGCCTTCTGGGAGCAACCTGGGGAGCCTGAGCTGGAAACGCAGCCTGGGCAATGGGGCCAGGGAGGCGGACGGGGGAGCTGGGAGCCACCACGTTGTAGGCACCAGGGCACGTCCCCGCCCTTTGTCTTTGACGAAGATGGGCAGCAGCTGCACCACGGGCAGCACCGGGCTGCAAAGGCATCGGGGCTCACCTAGGAGGGGGCTTTGGCCGCGTGGCTGCAAGCCGGGCTGATCCCGCACAGACCCGCGCTGGAGCGCGCTTTGGGCAGGCAGCGAGCGCGTACGAGGTGGCTGAGGTCAGGGTGGGATTTCTGGTGTTGCCCAGCTCTGGGAAAGGGGGTTTCTGTGCAATGTCTGTAGGAGGGAGAGGAGAAGAAGGGAGATGGAAGAGAAGCCTGCAGGGGTCTGTTTGGGCAGGGCAGGGCAGCGCCAGGCAGGCGGTGCTGCCCGGGGCCCCGTGGGACAGCGCCCGATGGGGCGAGCGAGGCGCTGAGCTGATCCCGTGGCCTGGGGAGGTTTAATGTGTCTGCTTGGGAGCAATTGCAGCAGGAGAGGGAGGTGCTGTAATGAAAACACTCCATCATCGACTGGGGCCATTAACCTGCCTCGCTGAGCTTAAACAGCTTGCGGAGAGTGCCGGGGCCGGTTCCCAGCAGCCGCGCGGGGCGGCAAGGACGAGTGCTGCCCTGGCTCCGGTTACCACCGCCTGTCCTGGAGCTGACACTCGAGCCGGGGGGAAGGTGACCGGGGACAGTCACAGCCCCAAGCACGGCGGCACCAGCGCTCAGGGGAGCGCATCCTGACCTCACGACTGCGGACAAGTTACGGCTGTGTCCCCACATTGCGGGCAGGGCGGGTGCTGTCCCAGTTTGTGCAAGTTTTGGAGACGCTGGAGGAGTCCTTGGGCTTGTTCCAGCTCTTCCCTCGCCAGGAGTTATTTTTACCCTCTCTCAGGTAAAGCTTTGGCGGGGGAGAGGGACGGGGGATGCTATAATTAGCCGTGACATCAGCCCCCATGGCGGCGCGTGCTGGGATGATGCCGCCGCACCCCGACCCACTGCTGGGGACCGGGGATGCTCGATGCCCTCCTCCCTGCTGCAGCGAGGGACGCGGGATGGTGGAAGGAGCCTGGTTTTTCCTGGCTCCGGGATAGCATTTGGCCGCTGTCCCTGGGCCGTTCAGCTCTGCTCGTCTCAGCTTGTCACGGGCCTGGGAAAGGAGGTTCCCCGGAGCGGGGGAGCAAGGAGGCGGCGAGGGGGAAGCGGGAGGGGGATTTGACGGCAGCAACAGCACATTTCACAGCCTGTCACGCTTTAATGGCAGAGGAGATCAAAGCCGGGATGGAGTTATTCATAGAGATAAACCAATCCCCTAGGAGGCGAGGAGAAAACAACACTGCAAGCTCTGTTATCCCAGGCCCGCAAGCGGCAGCCCAGCCCTGGGGAGGCCGTCGCAGAAAGTGCCCCGGGAGCCGGACCCGCTCAGTTCCGTAACCGGGCGCTGCCCGTCCCTGCTAAGGAGCGGCTGAGCCGAGGGCGAGCTGCCTGCATCATCCCTGGGGCTGCCCGGACGTCGGAGCCGGCTGGTGGGGCAGGATGGGACGGCGTGCAACTGGGAGCAGGATTTGGGGGGGTGGATGTTTGGTGGAGCAGATGGGCACCCCACAGCTGGGCTGTCCCGCTCCCACGATGCAGCCGCGTGCATTGCATTGGAGGGGAGAAAAATCAGGTTTGCCATGTGCCTCGGCCCATGAATGTGCTTTGCAGCTCCCAGAGCTGCCAAGACGGTGGTGGTGGCACCCGCAGTGCCTCCGTCGCCGCTCTGGGCAGGATGAGCCGCTTTGGGAGGGCTCCGCGGCTGCAGATCCCCTCCCCGACTCCGGTGAGAGGCAGAGTCAGGGCAGCCGAGCAAGGTGGGATTGCCCGGGCAGCCGGGAGCTCTGCCGGGACTAATCCTGCCACCCCTTATCAGATGCTGCCACCTTGCCTCTGCTCACTCCGCCGGCCAAGCCGGGTGCAGCTTGTGTTATCCAGCCCTTTATCCCCCAGATTAGACGCTTCACAGTGGATTAGCATGTCGCATTCTAATGCAGAAAAATTGATGATTAAAAAGGAGTTTTTCCTCTGTATTATTCCCCACCTCCGCCTCCTCTCCACGCTGTCTCCGCGAGCCCAGGCAGCCCAGCCCCAGCCGTGGGGACCAGCGATGCTGCAGCGCTGGGTGACGCGGGAGCCCCGTCCCTGACTCGCACGGGGGGCAGGAAGGCAAAGGTCCCTTTTTGGGACCGTGCAGGGCTGGTGCTCTCCGTCCCGGCTGCTTTTAGTGGCAGGGCTCAAGGTGGAGGGGCTGGGTGCCCCCGGTCCCCGCGCCATCCTGCTGCGGGTTATTGGCTGCAGACCCGGCATCTGCAGCGCAGAACTTTAATAAAAAGCACATTATGGTGAGTAATGCGCTAAGTGGACTTCATTACGGACCTGAGGCCTCCCTGGCTCCCATCGTTCCATATGATTTCATATCAGACGAGCCTTATCTCCTCTCCAAAGGCTTCCATTTAAACTCCATTAATCTTTCAAAGCTTTCCTGGGCCAGCGCTGCCCAGCCGGGTGCCGGTGCTGCTGCGCCGGGTGCAGAGGCCCTGCTGGCTCGGGGTCTCCAGGGGGGCTCAGCCGGGACCCCCTCCGCTCCGCGGGCGGTCGAGCGCGTACCTGTGGCCAGGCCCTTCGCTGTGCGTCTGCTGTGACGGCTGCCACAGCCACTTTATCCTTCTTGCCAGGGATCTATTTACGCTCCTGTGATTGAAACGCTTTGTAGCGCTGCGAGCTTTCGCAGTGATTTACCCACTGGTGGTGGTGTCCCTTGCGCCGCGGAGGGGTCGCCGGGGCTGCGCCGGCTCCTGCCCCACCGGGATGCAGAGGATGCTGCCGAGGTGCCGCTAACTCCCAGGCGGCTGGGATTATTCTGCGCAGACACTTATCCCAACGCCTTTCCGCGTTTCCTGCCGATCCTGAATTACCCATAAGCAGGTTGCAATTTTTTCCGACAACCTTCACAATTGTTCAGACGGTTTGTGCAAGCAGATTCAGGCTGGCAGTTTTATTGGTGGGGGAAAAAAAATAAATGTATTCCTATCTGGTTTTCTTGCTGCGTTCGCTCGCTCTGGCTCTGCACGCATCACGGTTTTCAAATCTAATCTAATCCAAGCAGAGTGGTTACGCAGCCTCGGCGCGCGGCTGCTCTGGATGCGTCTCCCCGTCGCTTTCTTGGGCTCCGGTGCTGCCAGGAGTGCAAGGAGAAGGGGGCTTAAACCCCCCGAAAAGTCAGAGGGAGAGTGGGGAGCACCCTGCCGCAGCGCCGTCCCACACCCCGTCTCTGTCCTTACCACAAGAGCCTGGATGCAAACGCACCGAACCCTCCGCACGGCAAAAAAGGGAAGTTCCCCAAAAATAAATAAAAGGTTATAACACCCGAGTGTCGGGGCCTCTGTAAATAAACAAGAGCCTGAGATGGCGAGGAGCTTCTTGAGTCGTGGTTGTTTGGGGAATTGCAGTGATGCCTGCTGCTTAGAGAGCCCCGGCTCCGGCCAAACTCTCTGCAGGCGATAAAACAAAGGCGTCTGTAAAAAGCCAGATAAATTAAAACCAAGGCAAAAGGCCGCGAGACAGTTAATTTCCTGGATCTCCCGGTGGAGGCTCTGCCTCCTGCACAGCTCCGCACGCCCAGGGGACCTGCCCTCCTCTGCCCCGGCTTCTCCCCACTTGACGTCAGGGGGGAGAGACGGCAAACGGCACCGGGAGGTTTCCTGGGCAGATTCTTCGAAATATCCACAGTGGGCAAAGGCGCCGCGTGCCTCGCTGCTGCTCAGCCTGCGTCTCGGATAAAGACCGAAGGGAGATTAAGGGGCGATGATTTGGAAAAATCCCGTATGCTGGTGGCAGTCCAGGGCTGCAGCTCCAGCCTGCGGCTCCCTTGGGGGCTGCCGTCCGCGGGGCACGCGTGCCCAGGTTACCCCTCCGCAGCCCTGACGTCCCTGCCGCCATCGTGGCCGGGAAGCGCTTGAAAGCCTCCTCATCTCTTCCAGCAGCCACAGATGCCATTAAAGCTTATTAATAATAATTAATAATTCATTTGTTAATGATTCTTTATGTGCAAAGGCATCGCAAGAGGAGTAGGAACGGCCTGAGGTGCCGCTGAGCCGCCCCAAGCTCTTGGCACGGCACCTCCGGGTGCACGTGGTGCAGCTGGGTGTGCAAAGCGCTTTGGGTGTGCGGGGTGCGCTGCTGCGCGCCGTGGCTCTGGGCACGGCTGTGCGTGCTGCTGCGGCTGGATGTTGCCGCTGGGCAACACGGCCCCCGACTGGGCCCGATTCTGGTCCTGTGAGTCCTTCTCTCTCCTTGCCTCACCGCCTGCTGGGGCGGGCAGGAGCGATGTTGCTCAGCGCTTAGAGGTTCAAGTCGCTAAATGCTTTACCTGCTCCGTCGCAGAGCTGCTAATGAAGCGGTTGTGAGGCACAGGCACGCGTCAGCCTCTCACCGTGCTGTGCCCAGCGCCGATGCCCTCAGCCTGCTTGTTCCTCACCCTCTTCTGTGCCAGCTCGGCCAAGATCGTGGCGGGTTCAGTGGCGCTGCTCCCACGCAGCAACGGCGCCGGGGTCGCGCCGTGGCACCACCGTCCTGCTGCAGAACGAGGGTGAAACGCAGCTGGCTTTGAACGAGAGTCGCCGTCGCCACGTTAGCATCAGCACGGGCCGAGCAAAGCCACAAGCAGCCGAGGGATCCCCAGTCCTCCTGCCTGCACCCGGCAGGCAGCCGCGTCTGGAAAAGCTTGGATGACTCTGGGGAAAGGAGGCAGCCAAGGAGCAACGTTCGCCAGCATCTCTGCTCTGCGCCCGAGGGCTAAACAGCTCACGGCTGCTTTCTGGATGATTTGCTTTGAGCAAAATACCGTGATACTTGAAAGCCTCCAACATGCCAGCGAGCCGACAGAGTCAGCTCCTGACCCACCACGCTTCGCGGGAGAGCCGAGTCGCCACCAGCAAACGGCTGCGGTCCCGTCTGGGGCTACTCCTCTGCTCCATCACCTCTGATTATTTTGCACCAGGCAGCCCACGTCCCACTGGGTTTGCTTCGTTTGTCTGGAAAATGATGCAGCCTTCAGGGTCAAACGATGCTGCTGTTTGACAGCAGAGAGGCCGAAGCAGAGGGTGAGCCCGGCCCGGAGTTTGCAGATGCTACGGGTGGGAACGGCGCAGCCGGGCCCCGAGGCGAGCCGTGGAGACGCCGGAGGTGGATCGCCGCTCGGAAGTAACGGATACATGAGAACGGTTTCAAACGCTTATAAGTTATTTAGGAGCCCGTGTGCCGCTTTAAAAAGTGATTTACATAAATCACTTGAATGTCTTACAGAATTTGTAAAGGCGCCGGAGCTGCAGGGGCTCGGCGTGCTGCCTGGGACTGGCCCCAGACCGGGAGGACGACGTTATTTGGGGCCAGCGGCCGGCCCTGCCGCCCGTGTGCGGACCCCAGGTTGTTTTTCCAGAGCCAGATGGGCCCATGCGGTTTGTTTATTAACTGTCTAAAGCTCCAGGAAATATCTGGGTATCAGCAATTCCCACGCCCGGTCTCTCCAGCTGTGTTGGAGATGCTTTTCACTCCGGCTCTATGATTATCCACTAACGCTGCGCCACGGGGGAGCTCTGCTCACCACGGAGCTCTCGGGCTTGTGACTGCCGCAGCTCCGTGCGGGGCCATGGGGTGTCACGGGCCGGACACCCGGGTCCCCCAGTGGGTGCTGGGGCACGGGTCCTGTGGGGCTGAGGGTTGACATTGGGCAGGGAGCCTGGCAGCATCCCCTGGCTGAGTACCCCGAGACCAGCAGCCTGAGCGTGCCCCATTGAACCCCTCCATCCGAGCACCCCCCAGCACCCACCAACGGGGCAGGTTTGACGATGCGAGTGGGGTTTTTTTGCAGAAGGAAAAGCCACGGTGCTCGCAGGGAGCCGGAGCTGAGCCCCAGCGCACACCAGCTGGAGCGAGACGGGCTGAGGGCTGAGCAGGGAGCTCAGCGGGGTGCAGAGAGGCTTTGGGGGTGCGTTGGGGATTAGCAGGGTATGGGGGGCACAGCGGGGCGCAGAGGGGCACAGCGGGATCTGGGGGGGCCCAGTGGGGCTCACCAAGTTGTGGGGGGGCTCAGAACGGTGGTGGGGAGGCTCAGCGGGGTGCAACGGGTGCTGTGGAGTACAGCGAGATGCTGCTGGATCCGTTCTCCACCACAGCAGCTCCTGCATTGCTCCAGAGATGGGAGGAAGGAGGAGAGGAGGAGTGTGGTCAGGCTTTGCTGGGGCTGCTCCAGACCTTTCGTGCTCCCTCCCTCGCTCTTCCTCCGTGCGCTCGGTATTTCCAGGGCGGAGGATGCAGAATCCAAAGCAAAAGGCAGCGGCATGATCTCCATGTCAAACTCAATTCTCCCTAGTGCCAGCTCAGCCCCGGAGCCTCATGGAAATGGTCCAGAGGTCTTAATCCTCCGCAGTTTATCAAGGATGTCCCCTGCGCTCTGCCCCAGGGCTCCCAGCTCCCGTGCCAGGCTCAGCGTCCGTGCCCCGAAGCAGGATGGCGACGAGGACTTGGGGACGCGGCTGTCCCCCGGGACGGGCTCACGGGGTGTGGGAAGGAAACGCTGCAAGTGCACACTGCACCGTGCCAGGCACGGCTGCTTCCACCCGCCCTGGCTGCACCGACCCCCGAAAAGCGGCTTCATGAGCGTGGGGCACCATCCTGACACTTAACGCCGGTTTTACAGGGGGCAGCCCTGATTCCCAGCCCATGGACCATGCTGGGTATGGAGAGGAAACTTCTCCTCTGGGTTTCTCCTTTTTTCCCTGGGATGGAAAGAAAATTAATGGGGTTTAGAGCCTAGAGACAGGGCTCCTGGGCCTTTCCCTTGCTGCGTGAGGAGCGGATCCACGGGGAGCGAGCACTGGGGGCCCTTTGCCGGCACGGGGAGGGAGAGGAAATGCAAGCTGGGAGCTGGCGGGGCTGCGCGTTCCCGCAGAGGAGCGAGGGCTCGAACTTATAAATAATGAAGTAGCAAGTGTGAAACGTCGATCTCTGCTGCTAATGAGCGCGTGGGGGAGCACGGCCCCGAAACGGAGGGGACAGGGAGGCTGAGTCCCCCTTCCTGCGAAGGCGAACCGGGCGGCTGTCCCCTGCCCACCCCACGCGTGGTCCTGCGCGTGCGGGGCTCTGGGCGCAGCCCCAGCGGTGGGGGCATCTTCAGCCAGCGTCCCCAGGGCTGGAAAAGCTGTGTGCCCTGAGGAGGGTCAGGATTTGTCCCTCAGCCTTGTGTTTGCCCCTCTGGGGTTGAAGGCCGTGCCAGGATTTTGGGGCTGGGAAGAGGAGACGGCTGCGTCTCCCTGTGTCCTCCTCCCCATCCTGCACTGCTGCGGAGGGGGAGTTCTGGTGGACCCCAGCCACCCCTGGGGTGCTGGAGGGGCTGCGAAGAGCCAGGGCAGAGCTGGGGTGGCCCAGCTGCTTACCCCTGGGTGGTTTTAGGGGGTTCTGTCCTCCATACGGGACCAGTCCAAGCCCGGTCAGCCCAACCTCTGGCCGCGGAGCATCCCTGCGCCCCATGCACAGCCGCTACCGGGAGCACCCAGCCCTTGCGGTGCACTGGCCAGTGCACGTGGAAATGGAGGGGGACGAGCAATGCGAGGGACCCCCTGATGTGGCCCGGCGATGCTGCAGGATGAAAGAGGTGGGAAAATCGCGTACAAGCCCAGGACGGGCTTCCCTGTGGTATCCGGCACAAGCCCTGTGTGCCGAGGGATCCTGTCCTGGCTGCAGGGCAATGCCGTGTGCTGGCGGGGGTGGGGGCTGAGACCCGGCCCGCAGCCCCCCTGGGATGCTCCTGGGTGGGTGCATCACGGCGGGCACGCAGGCCACGCTCCCAGCACCGGAGGGGGCCCTGGGCTGCTGCGGCTGCCCCCGGTGATGCTCTCCCACCGGCCGGCAGCGCGAGGCGGGACGCAGGCAGGAGGCAGCTCCTGCCGCCTCGTTGTCGCCCCGGATATTTCGGTTACGGCAGCCCCCCATTCGCATTCGCTGCGTCTCCCCCGAGCCCTCGCTTCTGCTGGGGACACATAACGCGGCAGCCGCGGCGTGTCGGGACCGCGGTGCTGGCGGCAGAGCCGCGGCTCTTCCCATCGCCTCCTGCGCCGGCCAGCATCAGCATGCAGCCGGCATCGCCGGAGCGGCCGCTCGCCCCCCGGCTCTCCCCAAAGGCCACGGCACCGAAGTTCAACAGCTGCAATTGGGACAGGTACAAGGAAGGGAGCGACGTGCATCCCCGCCTGCATGCAGGCAGCTCCCCCCAGCCTGGGGGGTCTGGGCAGCCCCAAACCCCTCCGCGGCCAGGCCCCTCTCCGGACACCGTCTCCTCTGTATCAGCGAGAGAGAGGGGCAGCGCCGGCTGTCAGAGCACTCGCTCTGGGCATCCCACTAGCCTGGACGGCGCAAGGGGCTTCCCGAAACGCAGCGGTGGGGGGAGCCCTGCCGGGGTCGGCGGGCTGGGGGGATGACGGGGCGTCACCAGGTGATGGTCCCCGGCATCCACCAGCCTTGACTGGTGCCACCAGGCCCAGAGCAGCGCCAAGCCCGGCTCAGCCTGGGCGGAAGTGGTCCGAGCCGGGAGGAGGGAGCAGCAAGGCGGCAGGGATTAACCTTTCAGACAAACCTCTCTAAAAGCCTCTGCGAGCCCCAGGACCCCCGCGTGGGGACGGGGCAAAGGTTTCCTAAAGAGCTCAGCGAGACGGGGCGGCTGCCAGGACCCCGAGCGCAGGCAGCACCGTCCCCAGCCGCGCCACGCACAGACCTGCCTGTGCAAGGCTGCATGGGGAACCCAAAGAGCAACATAAATGTAGCACAGAGCCAGCTTTTTCTAATCAAATCCATTAAATCATCCCAACCTATCTGCAAGGAATAATCCAGGCAGGAATAACAAACCAGCTGCGAGTCTGTTTTGCTTTTGCCGGTTGGAGGGGAAAGCAGGGTATTTGGACCCCGATGGATTACGGTAGGGAGCCGGGCTGAGGGTCCCTGGGGACGCTTCGGTGCAGAAAACACCGGGAAGAGCCCCGTGACAAAGCCGGACGGCGGCCGCACGCAGGCTGCGACCCGGCCCCGCTCGCCAGCCCCACTGGAGAGGATCCAGACCCCCCCAGGCTGCAGCTTGCCTCCATTTAACAAATAACACGCCCGACGGTTGACAACAGAATGTATGTAAAGAGCCTGTCAAGGGATTTTCACGCAGGCGATTAAAATCACCCGAATTGTGCCGGGACCTGGGCAGCAGCTCCACGGACGCCCAGCCAGTGCTTCGGCTTCGTCCTCGCTTGCCAGGGGATGTGAGCAGGACATCCCTGGGCTGGGGACGAGGACGGGCACCTCGATCGGCGCAGAGCCGCGCGCTCCACGCTGGAGCCGGCTCAGGAACAGCCACCTCGGCTGCCGAATTTATTAGGCAGCACCCGAATAGCCGGCACTGTGTAATTCCCAGCTGGATGGGGGAGAGGCAGCCGCGGGGGGACAAAGGCTTTATTGTGTGCTGGATCCATGCACCAGCGCGAGACGCAACCTCCGTGGTGGGGCACAACGCCGCGCCGTGCCACCGGGACCTGCTTTCCCCGAGCGATTGCGGGGCTCCCTCTGGTCCCCACCGTCCGCAGCCACAGCTCTCCCTGCTTTGCCACCGGTGCCTCCTCACCGCGCGGCTGTTTCCAGCGCGAGGTTTCCAGCCTGGCATGCACGACCCCGCTTTGCAGAGCCCAAGGGATCCCGGGGAGCTTTGCCCACACCGGAGCCCCCCATGCAGCCGCAGCGAGCAGCCCCCGCTCCTGGGGAGCACCCGGACCTCTAAAACCCAGCGGCATCCCCTGGCATCCCCTTAACGAAGACGCTGCCGGCCCTTTCCGAGCTGAAAGGAGGCAGGAGCGGCTACAGGCGGGCAAACACGCTCCTTGCGTTGGGCCGGGGCCGCGGGGGCACTCACCACTTTGAAGTCTTCGGGGCTGCATTGCTCCCCGCGGAAGAAGCAGGACAGCAGCATCTCCCGGATGTCGTGGCCAGCCCGGTCATAAAACTCCAGCATGTTGAAAGGTTTGGGCTTGAAGTTTCGGAAGTTCGCCTTGTCCTGCAGGATTTCGAGCTGCTTCTCGTCGGCGGTCTGGGTGTCCGGGATCTCGTATCTTAGGGGAAAGAGCAGGGACAGGATCAGGCCTGACCGTGGCAGCTGCTCCTGCCGCCGAAAGCCATTTGGGCTTCACACGAGCTACTTCTGCCCCGACCCTGGCGTGGGCTCAGCAAAGCCCCAGGCGCTTTGCACGTGGCGTTTTCAGAATATTCAAAGGCACAAAGTGCCCCAGAGGCCCAGGGGAGGCGGCAGGAGGATGAGCGAGGAAGAGAAGCTGGGCGGCAGCAGCGGCCACGTACCAGCCCCGTCCCGCTTGGCCCCGAGCTGGTCCCGCCGCACCAGCCCTGGCTGAGGCCAGCCCAGCCGCCTGCCCCGCGCGGTGGTGGCAGGCTGCGCACGGTGTCGTGGCGGCAGGTGGCAGCCGCGCTGGGATGCGGGCTGAGCGTGCTGGCTCTTAGGCCCCACTCTCGCTCTGTCTCCAGCCCTTGGTGGCTGCAAACTCCTCGCCGCTGCAGGAACATCAGACCCTGGGGCGCAAGAAGGGGCAGCGGTGAAGCCGCTTGGCGAAGGGCACAGGCAAGGAGAGCGCCTTGTTGCCGGCACCAGGCTCTTGGCAGTGGCTCAGCGGCACCGAGGAGCCGCTATGGCATGGGGATGGGCTGGGAAGGGCGGGCGAGGGGCTTCCCCATGAGCCCTGCCACCGCAGGGTTCCACAGCCCGAGGGGTGGCACCGGTCTCCAGTCCTGGTGCGTGGGTGATGCTCAGCGGCTTCACCCGCTGGCGTCCCTGGCCTTGCTGCGTGTGTCAGGTACCCAGGACGTGGTATTGGAGCTGTGCGTACTGGATCCGCCCCACAGGCGGCCCAGAGCGGCCCTGGCCTCGCTGCATGTGCCGCACTCTGGGGACGGGAGCCACCGTGCCGGATCCATCCAGGGCAGCTCCGGCATGGGAGCCATGCGCCCAGGAGCTGGTGGCTCCTCGCTCTCGGCTGCCGGCAGCGCTGCACAGAGGCCACATCCAGCTGCAGAGCTGAGCTAACTCAGGATCTGCGCTCTCACGGAGACTAAGGAGATGCCGCCCACGCCAGTCACGGAGTGCACCTCCCTGGTGCTCGCCGCCCCACGGGGTGGGGTGGCTGGGGCCGCGCGCGGTGGCCTGCCCTGGCACACGGAGACCTCACCGGGAGCCGCCTCAGAGCATCGGCACCCACCTGTTATTGAGCAGGGCGAGGAGCTCGCCGGCGTGGTACAGGTCGTTCTTGGTCACCCGGCTGAAACGAAACTCGTTGAGGTTGCAGAAGGTGACGGCGGGGAAGGTGAGCCTGGTGGCCGCCACCTCGTCCAGCTTGGTGACGTGGGGGTAGAGGAAATAGTACTGGATGCGGTTGGTGCAGACGAGGGCGAGCAGCGCCAGCGAGCCCAGGAAGCACAGCGCCCAGACCACGCGCTTCAGCGACAGCCGCTCGTACGAGAAGATGTGCGAGAGCCCGTGGAGGGTGGAGCTGCTGGCGAAGGCCTGGATGCTCACCGGCTGCCCGCTGTCCACCTCCTCCTCGTCCACCTTCAGGTCCATCATGGTCCGTGCCGGCACCCCGGGGTGGCCACTCTGCCGAGAAGGGAGCCCGTGGGTGCTGGTTGTTGCGGCAGCCTCGTGGGTGCTGCTGCTGCCCGGCCCACGGCATCCCCGAGCAGGGACGCTGGGGTGCACCCGGCAGCCCTCGCGTGGGGCGGATGCTTTGCTGTGCCCTGCTCTTCCCCCCCAGCCTATGTATATACATACACACGCATACATGTATTTTTTTTAATTTTTTTTTTTTAATTTGGGTGCAGCCTCTTGCATTTCCTCTCCTCCCACCTCCTCTCTGCCCTCCCAGTCCCATGGCAGGAGCCGGGTGCCGTGCCCCCGCAGCACCCCACGATACCCTCCCCTCCCACCTGCCCCCCCGCCCCGGTCCCCATCCACCTCCTCCAAATGGCACCAGCGCATCGGCAAATAGATGAAGGAATCGAGGATGCAAACCTGGAATCAGGGCCGGCGGCCGCGGCCGGAGGTGGGCTCGTTCTGCTCCGCGACGGCGGCTGCCGTTGCGACGCGGGTGCCGGGGCTGGGACGAGCCTCCCTCCACCTCTCGCCGCTGGATGGGAAGACGGGAGTGGGAGACGCGCAGGCACGGAGGGTGCGAGAGGCACCGAGCCCAGCGGCAGCGGGCGAACCGGAAAAGAAGGGGGGGAATAAAAATAGCCTCGGCGGTACCTTGGTGCAAGCGTGGGAGCGGGGATGCGCCGGGGCCTCGCTCAGCGCCGTGCAGGGCGACCGGAGGCGACCATCGCCGGAGAGCAGGCGGCTGCCGGGTGCGAGGAGAAAAGAGGGGGAGAAGGAAGGCGAGCGGGAGGCTGCTTCCCTGCCAACCACATGGATACCTCCCCCTGTGGCTATCTGGGAGCTGGTGATTTCTTCAGATGCATAATCCGCATGAAGTCATTGTCTGTGCGCTGGTGGGGCCGGAGGCCGCCGAGGGGTGCCGCAGGCCGGTGGGGAGGTGGAGGAGGAGGAGGAGGAGGCGAAGGAGGAGGAGGAGGGAGAGGCGGAGGAGCAGGGCGCTCCAGCGATTGCAGGCTGCTGGCAGGGGCTGTTGGTGCTGCTGGCGTGTGCATGTGGGTAATGTGTGTGTGCGTGTGCGTGCGTGTGCCGCTCCCATCCCCCAGCGCCTTCCAGTGATGCTCCGGCTCCTCGCTCTGCCGGAGCCCCCCCGGCCCCCCCATCCAGCCCTGACCCTGCTCTGCCCGCCGCGGCCTCCACTGCCCTCGCAGGCTTCACCCACGGGCGGCCCAGCGCCGCAGCGGGTGCTCAGGCACACTCGGGTTGCTCCTTTCCGGGAGCACCCAAGGCGGGCGCCTTCCAGCCCTTTCCAGCCGCCGGCTCGGGGCGGCAGAGGGGCACCGCGGTGCCTCGAGCACCCGTCCCAGGCTCGCCGGGTGCCACATCGCTCCTTTGCTGCCCGCCGGCTTGGTCCCCAGCACGATGCTTGCCACAATGGGGCAAGACCCTGCCAGAGGCGCTGGGCTCCTGCCCGTGCCCTGCGCAGCATGTGCTCCCCTTTCCCAGCTATTCGCCTTCTGCCACGACTAGAGCCATCAGAAAGGTGCCGTTGTGCCCAGGGTGCTCCAGCGGCAGGAGGCACTGGGTGCTGGGCGCTCTCCTCCTCCCAGGGTAGAGCGAGAGGGTTGCACAGCGCTGCCCGGCTTCCCCCCAGCACCACTGCATCTCCCACTCTGCTTGACCTCCATCTGCTCCCCACGACTGCCCCAGAGAGCGGGGCGCCCTCGTGAGCCGAGCCGGGCTGGGGGGCGCGCACCCCGCTGCAGACCGCTGCCCAGCAGCAGCACAGGGAGCAGAGGTTGCAGCAGGTGCCTGCCCAGTGCTCCCAGTACGGTGACTGCAGTCGGGTGGAAAAGAACGTTTCAATGTCCTTTACAAGTGTGACATTGGAAAGAGACAGCCAGACCCCACGCTCGGCCCGGCAAGCTGCGTCCCGGCCCAAAGGTGCCTTCCCAGCGCCCCGACCCTGCCTGAACTGCGGCGAATGGGAGCACAGGCAGTGTGGGGTACAGCGGGGGCAGGCACGCGCACCTTGTGCCCAGACCCAAGGTCTTGGACGCGCTTGGTTTGGTCCTTTTCTGGAGCGTCCTCTCCCAAACTGGGTCCTCAGCCGTTCCTCATTGGAGCAGGAACGTGGGGTTTTGCAGCGGGACCTGCTGGGGGATACCTGGGGCGAGACGGGGCCCGCGGACACCCCCAGGAGCCGGTGCCCTCGTCGCTCACGCTGGGCACAGGGCCGACCCTGCCAGCACTTGGAAACGTGGCTGCAAGGCCGGGAGAGCGGCGTTAGCATTTCCAGTTGGCACCAGCTCTGCCTTTCCCTTCCCCGCTCCATCCTGCAGCGAGCCGGCATTGCTCCTTGCCTGGACGACAGCAGCCTGCTGACAGCTGTCTCTCCGTTAGGGCTCCTGACAGAAGCCTGGAGAAGGATGCGCTGCTTGGATAAGGGGTAAGAACATTTGAAAAGGAGTTGGTCCGTCCCCCCCCCTTTTTTTTTTACTTTCAGATGACAAGTCATTCTCCGCAGTGGTTTTATTGACAGTAAATCCACCAGCAGCGGCAGGGCTGCGCGCAGGGATGGGGTTTCAGGCCAGAGCGGATGCGCACGTGCGTGTACTCACAAGCCCTTGCTTTCCACCCCAGCGAAGAGGCTCTGCGTCTCCGAGCCACCCCGGCTGGAAAGCATGTGTCTTGCAGGGTCTCGGGGGCTGGTGGGGCCCCCGAACGCCCCGGAACCCTTTCCCGCAGGAGCTGAGGAGGACGCAAGCGATCGGAGGAAACTTCCTCGCCGCTGGCCCCCGGCCAGCGAGGATGCAGCTGCATCCTTGGAGTCAAGTGGAGCGCGGGGAGCGCAAGCGTTTCCGCGTTATTTTTTGGGGGAGCCACGTGAGGGTTGTGTTAATTGCTGCTGGGAGAGGCAGCGGGGCCGGCTGAAGGGCTGAGGGAGGGGAGAGGAGCTGACGATCAGAGCCAGGTGATAGTCGATAGCAGCAAGGCACCAGGCGCCGAGGCTTAAAGGCGAGGGGCCAAGGGGTGGGCTGGGACCTGGGAGCGATGGGTAGCGGGGTGCGAAGGAGGCGAGGCGAGGCGAGGCGAGGCGAGCTGCTGTGGCTGTATCCTCCCTGTGCAAAAAGGGTGCTCAGCCCCGGCTCGGATCCGGGACCAGGGCTTCCCTCGGGCATGCCCACAGATCCAATTAATGTGAAAAAAAGTAATTAAGGGAAGGTGCGGCAGCGCTGTGGCTCCCAGCGCAGGCTCGAGCAGCCAGGCAGGCGCTGGCGTGCCTTGGGAACAGCCCGGGAGCTGGGGCCGAGGGCTAAGCGAAGCCCTGGGGCTGTTTTCTCACCTTCCGAGCAATGTCTGTCCATGCTCCGCCAGGCACGTCTCCCTTACGGAAACAACCTCCCATCCTGCTTCTTGGAAGAGCATCCCCAGGGCAAGGATTTGCAAGGATGGGTGAGAGATGCTTTTCCGTGCTTTTTTGGTGTTGTGCCCTGCTATTGCTCCCTCGGTCGAGGGCTTGCAAATTGCTTCTCTATCTGCACCCGCCACCCAGCTGCTGTGCAGGAGGCAATTTAATCCATAATAGTCCGTTAATTACTGTGGGCGCTGGAGGTGCCGAGCACCGCCGCTTCCCTTCCCGGAGCGTGACGGCTCCGGGGCTGACCGGCCCTGCAATCTCCAGGCTTGTGTTGTGTATTTAAGGTGAGAGATTTAATTAAAAGGCCGCCGCTATGTCACGCCACAAAGCCCTTTCTGCTCGCTGCCGGGGCCACGGAGGCAGCGCTTTGGTGTTCAGCTGCCCGTCGGGAGGACGGCGCCGTTGTTTGCGCTGTGCCGCGCGCCAGGCGTTGCTCTGACCCTTGACGTCGGTGAGTTCGGCGAGGCGGGTGCGGTGTCCAGCCTCGCGGCCCTTTCTGTCACCCCTTCCCACCCAGACGAGAAATTTTGGGGGAGAAGGGGAAAAATGCGTGCCCCACTCGAACGTGGGCTGAGTGACATGTAAAATATCTTCACAGTCGATCTCTGCTAATGGGTTGCAAATTGCTTCCATCAGCTCCGGTGTTACAGGTTGCTCGTCTGAAATTGCTTCCAGGAGCCCTTTTTGGGGCCAAACACTTCCTAGCTCGGGGAAATAACCCTCGGCATCATTAGCAACAGTAAATTGTATTCGAATGAGGCACCGTGGGGCCTTACGAGGACTTTTTACGTGTGCCTTCCCCGCCGAGGGGTAGCCGCAGCATTGCGGGGCTGCTGCATCCGCGTGGGGCTGGGCGCCGCTCCTCCCAGCCGCGAGAGCCGGTCTCCATCGCTCCGGGCTGCTCCTCGAGGCATCGCTTTGCTCCAGCTCGGAACCAAGAGCAGCTCCATTGCCTCCACACCGGGCCCGGTAGAGGTCCGGGGCTTCCTAATTCATGAGCACATCATTAATTATCTGTTGGAAGCCAAAGCCTCAGAATCTGGGTGAGACTACCGAGGTTAACAGAGCTGCTTCTTGCCGTTGGTGGCGCTGGCTGGCCCGGAGCGCGGTGCTGTCCCGGGTCGGCAAACAGAGCAAGAGATAAGCCTCGTGTTGCATCTTTTGGCTCCTATTTGCTCGTGTCGTTTAAACCAAGCGCGACCATTTCTGAGACCTTTTCAAAGGAAACCGCTGTTCCCAAACCCTGAGAAACGAGAACCCGGCACGAGCCGCTCGGTGACGCCGCGGGATTTCTAAATCGAGCGCGTCCCCGCCACCCAAGCGGCGGCAGGTGCGAAGGGTCGAAGGCAGCCCGGGCGGAGGGTCGAGCCGCAGCACCCGGGGCTGCTGCTCACGGGAGTTACCAGCGGGGTCATCCTGAGCAAAAACGTCGCTGTTTAAAATCAGCCACGTGCCTGCCTGCCCGCTCCGAGCTGCTGGGTCGCTCAGCCCCGTGCACGGCGTCTCTGTCTGATTTATGCCGTGTTGTGCTGTGCTCTCGCTTGCACCCGCTTGGCTCTCCCGGCGCGAGGAGCAGCCAGTCCATTAAACACTGAGTCATCCTCAGCGGCATTTAATTTTGTGAGGGGCAGCAGTTTGGATAATTAAAGGCCTCCGTGGCCAAAGCTGGCGGCTGTGGAGAGCAGGGCTGACGGCGAAGGCGAGGACGCCACCGAGGTCCGGCAGAGAGCTGGCTCCCCTCTCCCCCCTCCCCTTCCCCCCTTGCATTTCGGGGTGGTTTTTAACCTTTTCCTGCCTCAGGCGAGGGCTTCCTCGGTCAGGTGAGTGCAACGATGCTCTGTGCTATTTCTGCCCGGATTAACCATGTCCTGATGGGATCTCCTGTGCGCAGATACGCTATCTGGAGGCCTTGGCTTATTAAAAGGACAAGCTGTTCGGGGAGCTGGTAATAAAGCCATGAAAGCTTTTACGAACCAGAGTTGAAGGCACTAATATCGCTGTGCTCTGCGTGGGTGAGAAATTAGACAAGAGTTCCTCCATGCTGATGGGTTTTTTTTCCTCCCCCCTATTCATCTTTCTCAACAATTATCTTTTATTTTGATATCTTTCTATTTAAACCTTCAGAACTGTGCTCGGGGTAAAAAGGAGGCTGGATCGCTTAACAGCCAGGCACCTTGCAGCGTGGGCGCAGGGGACCGGGAGACACAGAGGGCAACGAGGAAGGGGGAAGGTGGCTCGGGCTCCCCTGGGGTTTTGGCAGCGGGAACCGTCCCCACGGGCCAGGAGATGAACTCGCTGGGGCCCGTCTCCCGCAGGAAGGCAGGCACACCTCCTTGGCGGCAGCCTTGGGGAGAGCCGTATCGCTGTATCTGCGCTGTACCGACATTGCGCACCAGGTCTGAATAGCTGGGATTTCCTCCGGCCCTTCCTCTTGCTGCTCATCACCCTCAGATCTGGGTGCCGCTCCCCTGCTTCGGGGCTGCTGTGTTGCGTTTGTTTTTGCAGCCCCTTCAGGGTTGTTTCTACTCTTTTTGCCGTCCTGGAAATCTTGCGATCGATCGGCTGCGGCTTTCCAGAGTTGTGAATGACACATTGCAAACTGAAGGCGGATGGAAACCCTGCGGAAAGTCACTGAACTGAGCGTGCGGCTTCATCAGCTCGAGCAATTAGCGTGAGGCAATGCAAAACCACTCGCTTGCCGCCCAGCGACTGTCCTGAAGCACTTGCCCCGTGCTCCGACTCCACCTTGGCTGGCTCCTGCCATCCTCGCTTGTTTTACCCAGTGTCCGGAAAGAGACCGCTCTCAGCCGAGACACGCAGAGCCCAGGGGGGCCTGAAGGTGCTCGGGCTGGACAGGCCCCATGTCTGGAAGCGTGGGGCAGAGACCAAACTCGTTTCACGGGATGCTGGGCCATGGCTGGGTCAAGCAGGGGATCCGTGCGGTTGCCTGCAGTCCTGCAGCGCTGCGCGAGGCCACGGCTCCTTGCTCTCTTTGTCGCTCTGATACCCGTACCAGAAGCTGAAGCTGTTTCGGAGCTACGTGAGAAGAAACGCCCCGCGCCGTCGGTGGCCGTGCCGGTGGCCCTGCAGGTGAGCCCAGAGAAGGCAACCGCCTTGCCGCAGTCCCAGGCCACGAGCAAACACCGGCGCTGCATGTGTGCGCACAGAGTTGAGGCGCTGGGATGGGTGATGTGCACCCCAGGGCAACAGCATCCCCCAGCTCCCCCCCGGGTGCGGATCCGGCCCGTTCCCCTGTGCTGCCCAGCTCATCCGATGCCATTTCTCTGCCTGCGCGAGCCTGCCTTTGCTAGCGGCTGCTTGTCCCCGTGTCCTTGTCACTGCCACAGAGCCAGTTCAGATCACATTTTCTTTTATTCCCTCTGACACTGGTTGTGGTCACAACAAAACTCACCTCATTAAGGAAACGCTGAGGATAGCTGGAAGAGGAAACGGATCCCCCCATCTGATAAGCGCCACTTCGGGCCAGCAGCACGCGCTCGCCGTGGCCCCGAGCACCGCGGAGCCGTGATGGAGAAGGCAGCTCGTGTGTCTTGGGCGTGCAAACGCACTCCTGCAGCCTGAGCGATCCCGCAGGAGCCGAAGGGTTAACGCTGCCGGTGTGCAAACATCCTCCAAACAGCACCGATGGGAGCAGCGAGCGATCGCTCTCTGCAAGCTGGCAAACAAATTAAAGCAACGTTGCAACTAATGCGTTTCTTTGCAGCAGAGAGGAGGAAAAGCACCGCTCAAAGGCTGAGGAGACAAAGGCAGTGCAGATGGGTGCTGGGGGACCCGCGAGCGCCACGTGCCACGTGCTCTGCACTGCTCGGAGCTAAGCTGCGATTTCCTGCCACAGATCCGTGACAGCGGCTGGGATAACCTGGGGAGGATTTATGGAACCACCTCAGGGCCAAAGGGGGAACCTGCCTGGGAAGGGCCGTAGCTGGGAGCTGCTCGGGTATCGCTGCTCCTCGGTGTTTGCGTCCCAGTTCTCCGGGCGGAATTGTGTTGCGTGGGGAGGGAATACAGCGCTGTGCGCTCCGGGCACACACATCAGCGCGTCCTCTTCCCAGCAGCCGCCTGACGCACAGCAGTCCAGCGTCTCCAAAAATGAGGTCCCACTTGGCTTCTTGCGCTCTTGCTTGCCTTGAAGAGAAATTAAACGGAGCGGTGCAATTCCTCTAAAACAATTTAATGCAGCCTGGTGGCTGCGGGACTGGTGGGTGCCTGGGGGACGAGGCTGGTCGGCACGAGGCTGGTGTGTGGCGCAAGGGGCCGGTGGGATGGGGCAGCCCGGACCTGCAGCTGTTGTCAGAGGGCTGCTGCTGGTCCCCGGCACGGCCTTATCGTTGCCCCCGCTTCACAGAAATGACACGTTTCTTTCATCATAGATGGGGTTGGGGGGGTAGCTACCCTCCCGCGGCAGCCGAGCCCGTGCAAGGAGCAGATGGAGCCCATCTTGAACGTGCAATCTCAGCGAAAGCAAAGCCAATAAATGAGTTAATTACCAGCACATTGTGTGAGAGCGGGGGATTCCCAGGGGACAGCGGAGACGAAGCAGCCCTTTGCTCGCCATCCGCAGCTGCAGGAGCCGCGCGTGCCGGAGGGGCCGGGGGACCCGGCTGGCTGCTGTGGGAGCTGAGCTGCCCTCCCAGGGGACGGTTTGCCTGCAAAAACCCTCGGCGGACCGGCTCAGAGCTCCGCAGCTATTATCGAGGTCGTATCCGTCCCTTCCCCTGTGGTTTTCCTGGCTGTGCCTTGTGAGGCACGTGCACAGGGCAGCTGCAAAGCGCCAGGCGGCGTCTGCTCTCCACGACGCAGCCGTGGCTCTGCCTGTGCAAATACGAACGTACCCGAGGGCACAGCATCTCTTGCCTTTGTCTCCCCGCTGGGCAAAATCGGGAGAGAAAGAGCAGCAGCTCCGAANTGATAAGCGCCACTTCGGGCCAGCAGCACGCGCTCGCCGTGGCCCCGAGCACCGCGGAGCCGTGATGGAGAAGGCAGCTCGTGTGTCTTGGGCGTGCAAACGCACTCCTGCAGCCTGAGCGATCCCGCAGGAGCCGAAGGGTTAACGCTGCCGGCGTGCAAACATCCTCCAAACAGCACCGATGGGAGCAGCGAGCGATCGCTCTCTGCAAGCTGGCAAACAAATTAAAGCAACGTTGCAACTAATGCGTTTCTTTGCAGCAGAGAGGAGGAAAAGCACCGCTCAAAGGCTGAGGAGACAAAGGCAGTGCAGATGGGTGCTGGGGGACCCGCGAGCGCCACGTGCCACGTGCTCTGCACTGCTCGGAGCTAAGCTGCGATTTCCTGCCACAGATCCGTGACAGCGGCTGGGATAACCTGGGGAGGATTTATGGAACCACCTCAGGGCCAAAGGGGGAACCTGCCTGGGAAGGGCCGTAGCTGGGAGCTGCTCGGGTATCGCTGCTCCTCGGTGTTTGCGTCCCAGTTCTCCGGGCGGAATTGTGTTGCGTGGGGAGGGAATACAGCGCTGTGCGCTCTGGGCACACACATCAGCGCGTCCTCTTCCCAGCAGCCGCCTGACGCACAGCAGTCCAGCGTCTCCAAAAATGAGGTCCCACTTGGCTTCTTGCGCTCTTGCTTGCCTTGAAGAGAAATTAAACGGAGCGGTGCAATTCCTCTAAAACAATTTAATGCAGCCTGGTGGCTGCGGGACTGGTGGGTGCCTGGGGGACGAGGCTGGTCGGCACGAGGCTGGTGTGTGGCGCAAGGGGCCGGTGGGATGGGGCAGCCCGGACCTGCAGCTGTTGTCAGAGGGCTGCTGCTGGTCCCCGGCACGGCCTTATCGTTGCCCCCGCTTCACAGAAATGACACGTTTCTTTCATCATAGATGGGGTTGGGGGGGTAGCTACCCTCCCGCGGCAGCCGAGCCCGTGCAAGGAGCAGATGGAGCCCATCTTGAACGTGCAATCTCAGCGAAAGCAAAGCCAATAAATGAGTTAATTACCAGCACATTGTGTGAGAGCGGGGGATTCCCAGGGGACAGCGGAGACGAAGCAGCCCTTTGCTCGCCATCCGCAGCTGCAGGAGCCGCGCGTGCCGGAGGGGCCGGGGGACCCGGCTGGCTGCTGTGGGAGCTGAGCTGCCCTCCCAGGGGACGGTTTGCCTGCAAAAACCCTCGGCGGACCGGCTCAGAGCTCCGCAGCTATTATCGAGGTCGTATCCGTCCCTTCCCCTGTGGTTTTCCTGGCTGTGCCTTGTGAGGCACGTGCACAGGGCAGCTGCAAAGCGCCAGGCGGCGTCTGCTCTCCACGACGCAGCCGTGGCTCTGCCTGTGCAAATACGAACGTACCCGAGGGCACAGCATCTCTTGCCTTTGTCTCCCCGCTGGGCAAAATCGGGAGAGAAAGAGCAGCAGCTCCGAAGCTCCCTGGTTCATAAGTGAATTTTAACTGGGTTGAAAGACCTCTGGCCCCTCACCTGGCACCTCTGGGGCGGCGTGGCCGTGTCCCCCCAGCCGTGCGACGCCTGCCCAGGGGTGCGAGGGGCTTGCCAGCCGAAACGCCGTCCGGAAGGGAGCGTGCTCGGCTCCGGCAGCTGGAGGATGCGCATGTGCTCTTTTGCCCTCTTTTGGTGCTTTCGCTCTGCTCCCCGTCAGCTGAGCTAATAAAGTTTGGACTCGTTAAATCCACAAATGGTTTCAAACTTGATTGCCCTGGGCTGGCACGCGGCTCCCGTCCACCCGTCCCCTTGCGCATCTGCCTGGGAGATAAGGGTGGCAGTGGCTTTAATTCCTCACTCATGCATCGACTGCCAATTCTCCTGCCCGCTCACCCTTGATAAATATTGCACAAAGATTTGGCTGCCAACGTGCTGGAGATAAAGGTCCAGTCCCGCCAGATCTCCTTCCTCCGTGCCTTTTGTCTTGTTATGTGTCCAATTTGTTAAACCACCCACCTGCTGCAAGAGAGGCTCTTCCCGTCCCTGCTTCGGATTAGTGCTAAACCTCTGGGCGAGCTCCCTCCTCCCCGTGCCCAGCCTTGGGTGGGAATTGAGGACTAAGAAAAGGCGCTGTCGTTTCCAGGCCTTGAATTGTCATTGATTGGGGGATCGATAGCGGAGCCTGCCTTGGCTCAGGATCCTCTTTGCTGGCGTCGTGCGGGTGCTGAGGTGCTGCCGTGTCATCCACGAGCCCAAACCACGATTTGGGAATGCTCCTGGGCAGCAAACCTACAAAAGAGAGCACCAGAGGCTCTGGCTGGGCTTAGCCTTGCTAAAAATCCTCTTTGCGCCCCTGCGGCCAGGCTGGATGAGCGCGGTTTGGGGTGCCAAGAGAAGGGCTCTCTTCTGGGAGGCATCGCCGGGAGCTGTGCTGCGTCTCGCGCGCCCACCGTGCCTGGGTTTGCTGCAACGGGCTCCCCTGGCACAGGAACCCTCCAGGAGCTGAAAGATGCTACCTGCCGGTGCGCAAACGTCTTCCGGAGAGCGCAACCCCAACGGGAGCTGCTCAGCCGTGCGATGGCGAGCGACCGTGGCGTGCACGGGGAGGATGCCCAGCGCCGATGGTCTCTGCGAGACCGTGCGGACCAAAGCCCTGGTGCCGCAGCGACGCGTGAGCATCACTCCTGACCGAGCCTCAAATTTCAGAGCAGCGGTAAGCGAGAGGACGGGCAGAGGCTATCGACTGGGGCGAGGAGGGAAGGTCTCAAGCAACCTTATCGCTGCGTATAGATCTGGCTGGCGGCATCTGTTAGAGCCGATATCCCCCCTTCCCATCCTCTCATGCAGCATCCTGAGTCTCGTCTCTCTTTTGAGGAGAGATCATATTAAAAAAGACATGAGTGACACTCAGATCTGGAAGTGTTTGAGCTCAAGTGTGGCACGTACGTCTGTTATTCACGCTGTCCTGCTGGAAGAGCAGCCGTCCCAGGCAGCTTCAGATGCTATTTAGCTCACAGGTGTCTGGATTCCCCAGTCTGGAGGTGGCTCTGACAACACGGTTTGATCACTATCACTTCTAAATCCATAAGAAATGTCATCTAAAGTGCAACAAATAACCCTCTGATTATCTGCTGGATCCTAATGCTACTCCCTGGAGATAACAAGCTGCAATTTTCCCCCGGGCCATACAATAATCGCCCCAATTGCTCCCAAGCAGTGGTTATTAAACTCATGGCACTGCTTTCATTTACAAAGCAAAAATAATTAAGCAGGTATCTGTGTTCGCTGTTTGGCTGGCAGTGACCTGGGTTATTTCTGCTTTGTTGTGGGAAAGAAACTCTTGGTGGCTACAGAAAACCTCCGTGGCTTTTCCACTGTGTGGCACAGTTCTGTCAAGAACAGTAGAGAGAAGCCGCCGGATGACTGACCAAATAAAATGCAGTCGGTGTATGTTAATGCTGGGGTTGGCATCCCAAAGGGTGTAACCTCTACGCAGCTGTAACATCAGAGGGATTTGGGAGGCAGCGTGGTTAGCGAAGCTGAGCTGTGATGGGCATAAAGAATCACGGCCTAGGCCCTTGCAGAAGGTGATGTGCTGCTTTGGCTTAGCCGCGTTGGCGTCGAGCACTGCCAGGCTGCGTGCAGGACATCGGTGGCCCGTCCCAGCACAGGCTGCGGCAGCACCGTGCCCCGGCTCCACCAGCCTCCGCACAGAGGGGACAACGTCCCCTTGCCTGCGTCCCAAGGCGAGCCTGCAAAGAGAGCTCCGCTGCAGCTGAGCTTTGCACGTTGCTGCTGTATGTCGGGACACGCGGGCGCGCTTGCTCCCCATGCACGAGCGTGCTTCTGCGCCCGCGCGTGCAGCCGACGCGCACACGGGCTCGCTTGGGCACGAAGGCTTCCAGTTTCTGTAGAAGAGCAGTGAAAGCAGAGAGAGGGATGACCGGGATGGAGGGAGGCAGTGCTGGTGAATTATGCATGACACGGGGAGGAGAGCCGTTATCTGCACGGACAAAGGCCTGTGCCCAGCTCTCCGCTGTACCTGTACCTTCCTTTCGCCGGTGCTTTATCTCCGCTCCCAGCTTGTAATTCAGCCCAAATATCAGAGGAAGCCGGAAGATTAATTTTCTCTGTTTGCATGGCAAAGGAGTGGGGACGCGCTCTCGCTCCAGACTCCCAGCTGCTTAATCCGCCGCCGAGGCCCGCCGAAGGAAAAGGCAAAAATTTATCAGCGTTGGCAAGTTGCTGGCGCGCGGAGGGGTGTTCGGAGCCGGCGGCTGCGCTCAGCCCGGGGCCGCACGCCAGCCCCCCGCAAGCGTGTCACGGGCTCTCACGGCGGGGCTCGGCGTGCTCTGTGTGCGTGTGCGGTTTGGGGGGGGGATGCTAGGAGAAACGCCAAACCTTTCCCTCGCCCCAGTGTTAGGGCCCGGAGGAATGTGAGGGGCTTGGGAGAGCCGCAGTCGCTCCCTGCCCTGCCAGCGAGCGTGACCTGCGCGTCCTTCCAGCGTGGGAGCGTTCACGGCTGCAAGTTGCTCAAATATTTAAGAGATGACAACTGTGTTAATACAAAAACTTGATGAAGATCCCTGGAGTTTAAAGCAGGAAACATCAGCTCAGCTCTTATTTTCCAGCCCTCTCCCTTAGCTTACTCCCTGGCTTAAATGAAATCATAAATATCAGCCCACAAAGGTCCTTTGTCACTGCACGCAGCTCCCGGCGACAAGAGGTCCTTCATTAAAAGCCAGATGAAGGCAATAGAGACTCCCATTGTTTTTTAACGAGTTCAGGATAAGGCCACGGCTTCTCTGCTGACATTAATGCACCGTTTCGCGATGAGGAGCAGAGAGGGTGGACAGCCTGTCACCGCAGACAGGTTTGGCCGATCCCAGCCGCGTGCTCTTTACCCCGACGCCAGTCGCCGCTGGAGGAATTATCCCGGGTTCACGCGGGCGGGAGCTCACAGATAAACCCGATTCGTCGTTCGGACCGACGGCGCGAACACGGCGCCTTTGGCACCCTCCTCGCAGAGCGCACGGGCGATGCGCCGAGCAATATTTCGCACAGGCGAGCAACGGCTGAGGCCCCGCAGCTCTCGCTCCCATCCAACGGCATGAGCCTGATGCCATCTGCCGGCCTGCGGCTCGGGCAGGCACCAGAAATTAAAAATTAATTCCCAAAAATGTCCAGATTCCTCCAGCTAAACCCAGGCTGCCCTCCCCGCTCGGCCTGCCGGGTATTCTCCTCACGCTACTGAATTGCTCCTTTTTGAAACCCGTGCTGTATTAACCCACCAAAAGAAATGCACCTAAGATCATTTTTTCTGCCTTTTTTTTTTTGTTCCCCTGGAGAAAGGTTGCCGTCTTAAGAGTTTCTAGTTCCGCTTTCTTTTTCCCCCCCTTTTTTTTTCTGAATGACTGCTCACGAAGACCATGACGCTTTAACTGGTTTTGGATTAAAAGGAACTTAATAAAAGTTTCCCCTGAGCACAAACCTGCACAAATGAGTTTGCAGTTCTGGAGTTAATTAGGCAGGAGCTGGGCAAAGAGATTTGTGTTTGCGAAGCTTCACCAGAGGATGAGGCTGGGAGGGAAAGGTTTCTTATTGCAGAGNCTTAAGAGTTTCTGGTTCCGCTTTCTTTTTCCCCCCCTTTTTTTTTCTGAATGACTGCTCACGAAGACCATGACGCTTTAACTGGTTTTGGATTAAAAGGAACTTAATAAAAGTTTCCCCTGAGCACAAACCTGCACAAATGAGTTTGCAGTTCTGGAGTTAATTAGGCAGGAGCTGGGCAAAGAGATTTGTGTTTGCGAAGCTTCACCAGAGGATGAGGCTGGGAGGGAAAGGTTTCTTATTGCAGAGCTGCTTGCTGCCACAGCTTCTTTGCATCCTGCCCCAAAAGATCGAGGCATGGGGTCACCAGCAAGCCCATCAGCATCGCCTTAAGCAAAAATCCTGGTCACTTCACGGGGTCCGCAAGTGCGTATGGAGGAGGCGAACAGGCTAAAGACCAAACGGAGCGAGGCTGCGGGAGGAACTGGAGGAGAATTTCTGCTGCCTGAAAATGTGAAGTGCTTCCGCCAGTAATCGCTGGAATCATCAAATTAGCATAAATTCTATTAACGGTTTCCCAGATGAGACATTTCAAGCCTTCTCCCTCCCCTCCCCGACACAAACAAAAGAGAATATAATTACTTTGCAATAAAGCGGCTCCCGAAAAGGCCCTCAGTCCTTATGCCTTTTCTTCTCCCTTGAAATAAAGCCACGTATGCAAGGTGCTTCTGACCTTTCTGCTCTCATCGTGTGTCAGCCAGGAAGATGGAAAGAGAAAGGAAAGAGAAAGGAAAGAGAAAGGAAAGAGAAAGGAAAGAGAAAGGAAAGAGAAAGGAAAGAGAAAGGAAAGAGAAAGGAAAGAGAAAGGAAAGAGAAAGGAAAGAGAAAGGAAAGAGAAAGGAAAGAGAAAGGAAAGAGAAAGGAAAGAGAAAGGAAAGAGAAAGGAAAGAGAAAGGAAAGAGAAAGGAAAGAGAAAGGAAAGAGAAAGGAAAGAGAAAGGAAAGAGAAAGGAAAGAGAAAGGAAAGAGAAAGGAAAGAGAAAGGAAAGAGAAAGGAAAGAGAAAGGAAAGAGAAAGGAAAGAGAAAGGAAAGAGAAAGGAAAGAGAAAGGAAAGAGAAAGGAAAGAGAAAGGAAAGAGAAAGGAAAGAGAAAGGAAAGAGAAAGGAAAGAGAAAGGAAAGAGAAAGGAAAGAGAAAGGAAAGAGAAAGGAAAGAGAAAGGAAAGAGAAAGGAAAGAGAAAGGAAAGAGAAAGGAAAGAGAAAGGAAAGAGAAAGGAAAGAGAAAGGAAAGAGAAAGGAAAGAGAAAGGAAAGAGAAAGGAAAGAGAAAGGAAAGAGAAAGGAAAGAGAAAGGAAAGAGAAAGGAAAGAGAAAGGAAAGAGAAAGGAAAGAGAAAGGAAAGAGAAAGGAAAGAGAAAGGAAAGAGAAAGGAAAGAGAAAGGAAAGAGAAAGGAAAGAGAAAGGAAAGAGAAAGGAAAGAGAAAGGAAAGAGAAAGGAAAGAGAAAGGAAAGAGAAAGGAAAGAGAAAGGAAAGAAAAAGGTTTTAGGGACCGGGGCTGGGACTGAGCAAGCAGCGTGTGCCGTAGGGCATGGCCCTTTTGTCACGTCCAGGTCACATCAGCAGGCGAGGGAGCTTCTGAGCAGCTTTTTTTGGGTCACTCGGTTCCCGACACCCTGTGAGTGCCCGCCCATCACGTTTCGGATGAGGATTTGGAAGTATGACGTCGGAGCACATATGGAAGAAATCTAATTTAACGCTGAAACCCGGTACCTAGCGCAGTAACTCACTACAAGCACCACGGGGGCAATAATCTAAAACAATGTGCCTTTTTATTGGCATGAGATTGCGGATGACGATTTAAAAGAGAGGAGAATTTGTTTATGAGCAAAAGCCTCCTGAACTCTTAAGAATGACACTAAAACAACTCGCCTGCCTATAAATACGATCTGCCAATAGACATCTTAGCCGTGAAGATTTAATTACAGGCAGGAGCTGCGGGAGGCCCCGGGGCTGGCGCGGGAACAGCTGAACCTCCTCAGAAACAGGCATGCAAGAAGCGCGGGGATGGGATGTGTGCGCACAGGAGGCTCTGAGCGGAGACAGGTGTAACTATCAGCCTTCAACTTGCTTTCCATGTTGGGGTAAATCGGGCTTTTGGATGATTTTTCTGTGCTACGAGGTCAAATATGAAGGTCAATGCCTTTGTTTTGCTTCGCCATTCGCTGAGAGGATGGGACATGTCTCTTCTGGGCCTCGGGTCCCCTATAAAACGTCAATAATTTTTACCGTCTTCCTCAAAGAATCCTCATTAATATTTACTTTCCAGAGGACCTTGAGGCTTTTTACGATCTATTATGAATTAATTATTATTAATTAAGCTAAAGCAGACTATATAACCTAAATAAAGCAGTTCCGACAAAGCAGCCGGGTGTTCGAGAGCAATCTGCTTTAAGAACTCCCTTTTCCACTTAGCAATTTTAAGCATTTAGTTCCGCTCCCTAATTGCTAATAGCCATTCTTCAATTACCCACTGTTTTGTTTCAGATTTAAAAGATTGAAACGCTTTGCTGTTTTATGACTATGCGATGTCGCTTCTTGTAATTGTTGGGTCTCGGGTTGCGCTTTGTCGGCTCGCGGGTTAAAACGCCGGCGTGCGGAAGCCTTGCACGGCTTGAAACGGGGTTTTGCCTCGCGGCACGCGGGGCGGATGGCCGGCTGTTACGCCGATGGATGCTTCAAAGACAAACACCAGCCGAAGCACCGTTTCTGCCGCGAGAACGCTTAACGGACGGCTCCCCGACGCTCTGAACCATCTGCGGGTGGCACCCAGCACCTCGCGCAGGCCTTGCAGAGCCACCTGTGCCTTGGGCCAATGGCGTTGCCTAAAATCACAACGGGGGCCCGGCCCCAGAGCAGATTTTCCCCCCAGAACAGCCCCTCCGGTGCCAAGGGCTGCGCTTGGGCCCTCGGAGGAGCAGCAGCCCTCGGTTTTGGGGGGCCTGGGCCCTGTCGGCGTCCCCGGCCCGCTCTGTCGCTAAGCAACGCGCGCCGGAGCCAGCACCCAGCAGTAAAGATGGCGCGCGGCCGGCTTCAGCACGCGGCCGTTCGGGCACCCGCCCGCCCTCGCTCTGGGAAGCGGAGCAGAGAAACCGCGCCCTCAGCAGACATGGCGCCGGCTTGGCTTCAGGCGCTCGGTGAACAGAGCCAATGAGAGGCCGGGAGGGTGGGGAGCGGGCCGGGATTGGCTGGCGGCAGGGATTCAAACCGAAGTGCGGGGCGGTTGGGCTGGGCGGTTGGAGCCGGAGCTCGCGCCGGGCCGGCGGCCCAGGTGAGTGCGCGGGAGCGGAGGCCGAGGGGGAGCGCCGGGGGCTCCGGTACCGGGGCTTCGCCCGGGCCGCGCGGCCTCCTCTCCGGCCCCTGGGAGCCGCCGTCCTGGCGCAGCGCGGGCGGGCCCGGCGCCGCTTCCCTCCCAGGCCTTTTCCCTCGCCGCCCGCCCGGTAGGGCCCGCGGGGGCTTGGGCTCCGTTCCTCCGCCCTCCCCGCCCTCTGCCGCCGGGCTGGGCGCGGGGCTCGCGGTGTGGTGCCGGCCGTTGGGGCCCGAGAGCGCAGGAGCGCGCCTTGCCCTGAGTCCCGCCGCCCCCAGGGACCGGGGCAGGGCCCTTTGGCCTTTTCCGCACCCTGTAATCCGCGCGCCGTAGGGCTGTAGCTGGCTGGAGACCCCCAGGGCTCCCCGCGGTGCCCTCCTCAGCGTTAAGCTCCCGCCTGGCACCTCCGCCAGCTACGGCTGCGCCGGCTTCTGGCCTTACTCCGTTAGGCGAGGCTGCCCGTGTGCCTCAGCAGCCTCCGGCGTTAACGAAGTGATTTCTGAGTTGCTGAGCTCGAGGCTTTGCTCTTCATTGCTTCTGTCTGTGCCGTTGTTGCTACCGCTTGTGGAAAGGTGCTGACTGCCTGAATTTTAAAAGCTGTTTGCAGTAGGAGCTGTAACTTAAAATGCAGCTAAATTTAAAACGGCATTAAAATTCCCCAGAACGTTGCTCCTATTTTTATCTTACAAAGCTCTGAAAACTTGCGGATTCTGAATGGCCTTTATAGTACTGAGTTATTCGTAGACAGGCTGTGAACTGTGTGCTGCAGCCTTCCAGAAGGAGAGTGGTTTGGGATCGCTCATCTTGTGTAGGGTTCTGAGCCTCTGTAGTGTACTGGAGATTATTTGAAGCAATGAGTTGGGGAGCTGTACTGCCTCTCTCTCTGTGGCTCTGCTATCCGTAAACTCTGGAGGGGTGAGGATCTTCATTCCCTAAGAAGTAATTTATATGCATATATCTCCATAAAACATAACTCTTGATGTATTTTTGTTTGTGCAGCTTCGAAAACTCACCTTAAAGAAAAAAATAATCAATTCTGAAGCTGATTCTCTTTTCTTTAGATTCGCAACACGTTTTCTGTTTCGAGGTGGGAAGAAAGGGCTGGGCTGTTTATTTAACTCTGGTTAATCTTGGCAGGAAGATGGAGACTGCGATGCTGAACTTACGGAGTCTGTATGATCAACTTGTGCGCCAGGCTGAAGTTTTAAGTGAAGGAAACGAGTGCCGTAAGTTTTGTTTCTGCGGGCAGCTGAAGGGGGTTGTGTTGTGCTTGCTGTAAGACTATAAACGCGCAAGCAAACATTCTTAGCTGTTATTGAAGAATCCGCCAATGATGTTATGGGTGATAAGACTGCTTCAGGAAGTCAGGTTTGAGGGGTTTCTAATTGTCGAGAAACACGAAGTCACGGGCTGAACTTCTAGGCTGGGCCACATTCTGCTTGTAGCAAGCTGACCTCATCCAGGCAGGGTCTCGTGTTCTAGCTTTTCTGGTTGATATTGACTCAAAGGACTTGGTCCGAAAATCTGCAAGATGTCACGAACATCTAGAGCGTACGTGGGTTTGCCAAAGGGCTGGCTTCAGTCAGGAGCAGGTTATATTAATAGATATCTCCTGCCAGCGAAATGAGGGCTGCTGCGTCTTGTCTGCTTGCCTGGATAGCTAAAGCTGTGTATGTCTTCTATCCAGAGTTTATTCAGTTAGCGAAGAACTTTGAAGAGTATCGGAGAAAATTCCAGAAAACGGAGCATGAGCTTGGCAGGTACAAAGATCTTCTCATGAAAACTGAAGCTGAGCGTAGTGCTTTGGATGTGAAGCTGAAGCATGCTCGCAATCAAGTGGATGTGGAGATCAAACGAAGGCAAAAAGCTGAAACGGACTGTGAAAAGCTGGTGAGTAGTTCCTTTATTACCAGTTGGCTCTTTAGAGTGTGGAGACAGGGTGATTAAACTGCATTGATCGATTGGAGGAAAAGAAAAAAAAAAAAAAAAAAAAGCATCACCTGAAGCATCATCTTCTATTCATTGATTCTTTTTTTTTCTCCTCTGAGCAGGTTCAACCACCTTAGTCTTACTTGTAATCATTTGCTGAACAATTCCTGCAGTTACGCATCAGCTATACTNTTTTCCCTCGCCGCCCGCCCGGTAGGGCCCGCGGGGGCTTGGGCTCCGTTCCTCCGCCCTCCCCGCCCTCTGCCGCCGGGCTGGGCGCGGGGCTCGCGGTGTGGTGCCGGCCGTTGGGGCCCGAGAGCGCAGGAGCGCGCCTTGCCCTGAGTCCCGCCGCCCCCAGGGACCGGGGCAGGGCCCTTTGGCCTTTTCCGCACCCTGTAATCCGCGCGCCGTAGGGCTGTAGCTGGCTGGAGACCCCCAGGGCTCCCCGCGGTGCCCTCCTCAGCGTTAAGCTCCCGCCTGGCACCTCCGCCAGCTACGGCTGCGCCGGCTTCTGGCCTTACTCCGTTAGGCGAGGCTGCCCGTGTGCCTCAGCAGCCTCCGGCGTTAACGAAGTGATTTCTGAGTTGCTGAGCTCGAGGCTTTGCTCTTCATTGCTTCTGTCTGTGCCGTTGTTGCTACCGCTTGTGGAAAGGTGCTGACTGCCTGAATTTTAAAAGCTGTTTGCAGTAGGAGCTGTAACTTAAAATGCAGCTAAATTTAAAACGGCATTAAAATTCCCCAGAACGTTGCTCCTATTTTTATCTTACAAAGCTCTGAAAACTTGCGGATTCTGAATGGCCTTTATAGTACTGAGTTATTCGTAGACAGGCTGTGAACTGTGTGCTGCAGCCTTCCAGAAGGAGAGTGGTTTGGGATCGCTCATCTTGTGTAGGGTTCTGAGCCTCTGTAGTGTACTGGAGATTATTTGAAGCAATGAGTTGGGGAGCTGTACTGCCTCTCTCTCTGTGGCTCTGCTATCCGTAAACTCTGGAGGGGTGAGGATCTTCATTCCCTAAGAAGTAATTTATATGCATATATCTCCATAAAACATAACTCTTGATGTATTTTTGTTTGTGCAGCTTCGAAAACTCACCTTAAAGAAAAAAATAATCAATTCTGAAGCTGATTCTCTTTTCTTTAGATTCGCAACACGTTTTCTGTTTCGAGGTGGGAAGAAAGGGCTGGGCTGTTTATTTAACTCTGGTTAATCTTGGCAGGAAGATGGAGACTGCGATGCTGAACTTACGGAGTCTGTATGATCAACTTGTGCGCCAGGCTGAAGTTTTAAGTGAAGGAAATGAGTGCCGTAAGTTTTGTTTCTGCGGGCAGCTGAAGGGGGTTGTGTTGTGCTTGCTGTAACACTATAAACGCGCAAGCAAACATTCTTAGCTGTTATTGAAGAATCCGCCAATGATGTTATGGGTGATAAGACTGCTTCAGGAAGTCAGGTTTGAGGGGTTTCTAATTGTCGAGAAACACGAAGTCACGGGCTGAACTTCTAGGCTGGGCCACATTCTGCTTGTAGCAAGCTGACCTCATCCAGGCAGGGTCTCGTGTTCTAGCTTTTCTGGTTGATACTGACTCGAAGGACTTGGTCCGAAAATCTGCAAGATGTCACGAACATCTAGAGCGTACGTGGGTTTGCCAAAGGGCTGGCTTCAGTCAGGAGCAGGTTATATTAATAGATATCTCCTGCCAGCGAAATGAGGGCTGCTGCGTCTTGTCTGCTTGCCTGGATAGCTAAAGCTGTGTATGTCTTCTATCCAGAGTTTATTCAGTTAGCGAAGAACTTTGAAGAGTATCGGAGAAAATTCCAGAAAACGGAGCATGAGCTTGGCAGGTACAAAGATCTTCTCATGAAAACTGAAGCTGAGCGTAGTGCTTTGGATGTGAAGCTGAAGCATGCTCGCAATCAAGTGGATGTGGAGATCAAACGAAGGCAAAAAGCTGAAACGGACTGTGAAAAGCTGGTGAGTAGTTCCTTTATTACCAGTTGGCTCTTTAGAGTGTGGAGACAGGGTGATTAAACTGCATTGATCGATTGGAGGAAAAGAAAAAAAAAAAAAAAAAACTGGCACTCATAATAACTTTTTTCCCAGGGAGGAAAAAACCCAATAACAACAAATTGGCTTGGCTCCTTGTAGTAGCCTTCTGCTTTGGTCTGGAAAACGGTGACTGGCTGGTGTTTGGAGCTGAGCTGCCGTTACCCGTCAGTGCGAGGGCTTCATGGCTATTAGCAGTCTATTGACACAAGTTCTGAGAGCCTACCTGCGTGGTATCTCAAACACTTCAGATTGGTTCGTACAGTAATTAAACACCGTTTATCCGGTGGCAGCTTCCGATATTATCTACCTTTGCAGGAGCGGCAAATACAACTGATTCGAGAGCTGCTCATGTGTGATGCATCTGGGAGTATTCAGCTAAGTGAAGAACAGAAGTCTGCCCTCGCCTTTCTTAACAGGCCACAGGTTTCTCTAGGGGGTTCAGGCAACAAAAGGTAGGCAAAATGGTGTTCTGTCTGAGCAAAATAAGTGCCAGATGTCAATGCAGCCATGTACCTCTGTGATACATACTGCAATACTGCGCCCGTATCAACAGAGTTTTGCTTTTTATTCCGGTTTGAAATACAGCTCTTCTGAGTTGGTAAGATTGTTCTGGAACCACGGATGACTGAAAGCCAAGCTAATACATGTTTTTTCTAATTTTTGATTTTTAGGCTGTCTACAATAGACGAATCTGGCTCGATTCTGTCAGACATCAGCTTTGACAAGACTGATGAGTCACTGGTAATGTAACTACGAGTTCTAAAGTTTTCCTCCATTGTAAAACCTTAGGGGTGTGGAGTAATCTCGAGAAACCCCTTGTGTTTAGATTACTGTGGTATTAAACTGGTGGAGCTGATTTGCATTTCTCTGGTGTGCTACTGGCTAAAGCATAATGAAAGTCCTGGTCAGAGGCTGTATGGTATTTACGCTGAGCTAACCAGTGTTGTATATTTCCCACAGGACTGGGATTCCTCTGTGGTGAAAGCTGTCAGGCTGAAAAGGAGAGAGAAGCGGGTATGTTCAATTCTTCTCCTTCAAACAGATGCCATTGTTAGCCTTAGCTGACACAATGTCACCATCTGTCATCTCACAGCTACCTATAACGATGTCTGAGCTACTAATCATGATCAGACTTCAGATGGATGTGCTTCTACTGTAATTCAGACCTGCTGTGTTGATTTAGATTGGAAGTTAAATCAGAAGTCGTTGTTTGTCTGCTGAAAACGACTGGAGCGGAGTTCTGCATATCTTGTTCTGTTATGGCCTAGAGTTTACAGGAAAGCACTTGAAGATTATTAACAGCTACCAGATTAGGGGAAAATAATGTAGGAAGCTAATACTTTTCTATTCTGTAAAGGAGCTTGGGCTTGTTCTGGTCTCCTGTTAGTGTGCAGTAGGCATGGGTGGGAAAGGGCAGCCTGAGGTCATCAGTAGCAGAGTTGGGGAGAGTCTGAAACTTGCTCAGTTGCCCTTCAGGTTTTTTGTGGTGGGTTTTTTCCTGCCTCCTTTTTTTTTTTCCTCCCTCTCTAAATTGTATGCATTATAAAGCTGGCTAGGAAAATTCTTTGAAAGAGCAGTATGTTGAGGCCTCCTGATACTTCAAGGTAACTTCAAGGTTGCCGTGAAGAACAGGTCCTGTGGAAGAACTTAATGCATTTGTGGTGCATGCAGACGATTGTTCAGTCCTTCTAGTTATACTGAACTAGTATGACAGTAAGTTAACAGCATACCTGCCTCATAGACAAAAATATACGGTTATCTTTTCAGCGGTCTTCCAGGCAGTTCATTGAAGGCCCGCCAGGTCCTCAGAAGAAAACCCGATCAATTGGCTCCATAGTGGACCAGGTATGGTGGTTCCAGCTGGATTTGTTTGCATTTGGAGAAGTTGGTCATATTGCACACCTGTTCTAGGGCTAATGAACTAGAAAATCCCATGTTCTGTTGGTATTGCTGTCACCAAATGCACATTTCTCATTGCAGGGAAATGAATCCATAGTAGCAAAGACAACTCTCACAGTCCCCAATGATGGTGGCCCAATCGAAGCTGTCTCTACCATCCAGACCGTGCCTTATGGTCTGAGAAGCCGGAGAAAGAGCGGTAGGTGTCATGTCTTCGTTTGTCCTAGTCCTGAAGCTACTACATAGTAAGCCAGAGGCGATCCTGAGAAGTCAGTTACCTCCCTCCAGGTCCTGGGCAGCTGCCTGTGGTGTATGATGCACTTGCTTTTAAAGCAGAGGTTGTGGGAGGTGGAGGAAATAATTTCTATGCATGTATCTCCATAAAACATAACTGTCAATGTATTTTTGTTTGCGCAGCTTCTAAAACTCGCCTTCAGAGTTTTAGCTCAGAGCGGTGCATGATTCCGTTCAGTCAACTCTCATCCCCTTCTGTCCTCCAGGTCCTTTGCAGCCCTGGAGCAGCGAGTCCAGCATAGGTAGTAAGCAGCTGGAATCCAAACCAGAGACTGATGGCTCTGGCACCCCGCAGAACAATGCAGGAGTGAGGCTGCATGAATTCGTTTCAAAGACGGTAGGTCTAGAGGCAGGAAGAACTTGAAAAAGCATCTCCTTCTGTTTTTAAATGTGTTTCATATCATCTATTGATAAGCGGCTACCAGCCATTATGTCTCAAGTCAATATTAACTGTACCCGTTCCCTGTGTGGATCAGGGAATGTGCTCTCCTGTGAGGTTATCCAGTTGAAGGTCCTGCTGAGTTGCTGCATTGCACTAATCTCTTCCCATCCGTATGCTTTGAATCTTTAGGTTATCAAGCCAGAATCATGTGTTCCATGTGGAAAGAGAGTAAAATTTGGAAAAATCTCTCTGAAGTGCCGAGACTGCCGTGTGGTCGCTCATCCAGAGTGCCGGGACCGCTGTCCTCTTCCCTGTATCCCCACCTTGACAGGCACTCCTGTCAGAATTGGAGAGGTAAGTCTGTAGGGTGAGTTTGGGGCAGCACAGCTGCTGACATGAGCAGGCTAATGTCTGGTTAGAGTTAGAATGTGCTTAGGCACCAACAAGTCTGCCTTCTCCAGAGAGCTCCTGTTGCTCAGAGCTGCATAATAGAATGCAAATGAGCTTGCTAATGTATCATTCGGTAACCAGGGTAGTGGGTGGTAGGGATGCGATGTTAGGAGGGTGTTGAGTTGTGAACATGGCAGCTTTGGGTAAGCAATCCTGCAGTGTTGCGCTCGTGGATGTAGTTGCTCTTCTCTGGGCTGATGAAGGAGAGAAATAACATTTGTGGCTTTTTTTAAACCTAGATCTCACTGTGAATCCTTGAGAGAGTGTTTTCCATGTCTCAAAGACTGAGTATCTTATTCTTAATTTTATTTTCCCTTCTGTCTCTTAGGGGACCTTGATGGACTTTGTCCCTTCTACTCCTCCGATGATCCCTTCCATCGTAGTGCACTGTGTTAATGAGATCGAGCAGCGAGGGCTGCGTGAGGTAAAAAGAAAACGAGGTGTGAAACAGTGCTAATGAAACAAGTCACAGTGTTAGGGAAACATTAACTGAAATATCTTTATATTTATGGTGTGTATAGTGCTGCTCTGTGGGTGACTCTGAGTGACTGTGTGTGTGTAGAGGGCTCAGGTGTGGGGAGAAAACGGGAGCGCAAGAATGTCAGCTTTATCGGTGCGGTTGATATTCTGTGTCCAAGCAACGCTTTCTGTTAACAGACAGGCCTTTACCGGATATCTGGCTGTGACAAGACAGTGAGGGAACTAAAAGAGAAGTTTCTTAGAGCAAAGAATGTTCCTTTGCTCAGTAAAGTAGATGATATCCATGCTATCTGTGGCCTTCTCAAGGACTTTCTACGCAGCCTCAAAGAACCCCTTCTCACTTTCCGATTAAACAAGACGTTTATGGAAGCTGCAGGTAAGGAGCTGCTAAATGACATCTCCAACTCTTTCCCTTGACGGTCACAGGTTTAGCTGTTGTGTGAACTGGCAGACCCTCCGTGCTCTGTGGAACGCTCATGCTTGCAGCTGTGTTGATGGTGCACAGTATGCTGGGAAGATCTCTCTGCTGCTGTACTGTTTTAGAAGAGGAAAGAACAAGTTCTAGTGCTTGGGTGGGATACAAAATTATTACAGTGGCATGTGAAGTTTCTGGCTTCCTTGTTTCTCAGGCTAATGATTACTGTGAGGGGAATATTACAGCTGTGCCTCTGGGCCCTAAACATTTTTATTTTTCCACCAGAAATCTTGGATGAGGACAACAGTGTTGCTGCTATGTACCAAGCAGTTGGTGAACTCCCTCAGGCCAACAGGGACACCTTAGCTTTCCTGATGATCCACCTGCAGAGGTACGTTGAAATGGACTGGGAGTTCTGAACAGGGGATGTTGCCACCGGTGCTTTCTCTAAATGGCTCGTTACTGCTTGTGAGCATAAAGGCTTCATTCTGGGGGAAAAAATGCTTATTCAGAGGCTAGAGCGTGTGTGGGACAGGGGAGCTGTATGACAGGTGAAGGGGAGAAGCTATGTTCTCTCATTCCTGATATTTTTTTTGATATAGGGTGGCTCAGAGCCCAGAGACTAAAATGGACATTACCAACTTGGCCAAAGTCTTTGGCCCCACAATCGTTGCCCATGCAGTCCCTGATCCTGACCCTATGACACTTCTGCAAGACACTAAGCGGCAACCCAAGGTAGGTCAGCGGAGAGATCTGCCTTGGGTGAATGTATCCCATTTAAAGAATTGAAACGAATAGCTGGAGGGAGCTGAGGCGATGCCCGTGGGGTGTCAGTGTGCCAGAGCTGTACGCTGGCTTAACATCAGCGGCTCACAGGTGTCTCTGTAGGTGGTGGAGCGACTTCTGCTGCTGCCCATGGACTACTGGAGCCAGTTGATGATGGTGGAGCAGGAAAACATTGACCCAGCGCACGTGATTGAGAACATCAATGCCTACTCCACTCCACAGACACCAGATGTTAAAGGTAACTCCTGGTGCTGCTCTATTGGCTGTGCAGCTGCTGTATTAAAAATAATACCCTCAATCAAAGCTGCTTGTGAGACTGTTGGAGCCAGTCATTCCTGCATGCTTTATGGAGGAAGAGGGAAGCAAAGCATGCCAGGAAATACCCGATTTGCCTAGTATTTTTGACAGATGCTAGGGAATGTCTAATGTTCCTTGCATGGCAGTGAAAACTTCAGCTGTCCTCATGTTGCTCACTCCACTGCCTCTATTTTGCCAGTGAGCATGCTTGGACCCCTCACTACTCCGGAACAGCAGCTCTCCAAGACACCGTCATCTAGCTCCCTGTCCCAGAGGGTCCGGTCTACCTTCAGCAAAACCACCCCCAAGTAAGTGCTGGTGGGTGTTGTCGTAGAGCTGTTGGGATGACTGCCTGTGGTTTGGGTGTTCAAGGAGAACTTTAAAAGAGACTTTTGGACCTAGTGCTGGGAGCAGCCTGCATTTAATACTTGGTCAGCTCTCCCTTAATCAGTGCTGTAGTGACAGTGCAAGCTGGTTACCGGTTAACGAGCATCATCTTGTGGCAGGGAGAGGAATGCTTTGTTTGGGAGGTGGGTGCAATGTGGGTGAACGCCCCCTGGGAAAGGGAGAGTGTTAGGCCTCTGTATCCCATATCCAAAACTGATATTTTTCTACTTCTCTCGAACCAGATTTGGGAGCAAAAGCAAGTCAACAACCCAGCTTGGGCATCAGGGCAACTTCTTTGCCTCTCCTTTGCTGAAATGAAGTGGGCCTGGGCGTTCATGTCGTCCTAGTATTTGCACACTAATACGCACGAGTACAGTAAACGCAAGTCCTCTCCGCCGCCCTTGGCAGCTTATGTAATAAGATTTTTTTCCTTTTATCTTTCAGCTTAACTGAGACTTTTAATGGGATTTTATTGTGCAATGTATTTTTATTATCTAATGCTGTGCTGAATGTAGTACTGGTGAAGAAAGTAACTAGCAGGATTTATTCAAAGTGTTAATAAAAACTGCTAGAGGAACTTGCTGATGCTTTTCAGTAGCATCCAGTTTTCTACTGATAGAAAGTGGAATGGTCATACAAGATGTTCTGTTGTTTGAGGTTTGTTTTTAAACTCTGTAGGCTACTCTTCACACAGCAGTGACACAGTGATTGAACTTTGCCAGGATCCATCCGCTCTTTCCCATGGCACACAGGTCTGCAATTCTTGAGTTGTGCTGTGGGCGTGCAGCCTGTGATCCTCGGGATGGCAGTGTTGCATTTGTCTGATGGGCAAAAGCTACTCTGTTTTAACTGCCACTGGGACTTTCTAAAGAAAAACTTCCTGATCCTGTGTTTATAATGGGAAAAATTTGTTGAGGGCTGTCTCTGGATGCAAACCTGAAGGACTCCTGGGTAGTCTAAATGCATTCCTAGTGCTCCTCACACTGGTGAGAGGGGGATGAGGGCAGTTTAATAGCACCCTTGCCTTTGGAGGTCCCTGCCTTCCCAAATCGGGCTGTGTGCCTTTGCTGTGTGAAGACTTGTGGAATGGGTACAGATATAAAGTGACTGTTTTTATTGAGCTCTGGAAAACTGGCCTGACTGGCTTAGTTCAGTAAACGATTATGTTCCAAGAACTATGGTTCTGTACTCTGGCTCATGCTTTTTACTTGTACTATAGCGTTTTCCCCAGGCCCTGTGTAGCATTACAGTGGGCTGTGATGCTGAGGTGCTGTGCTCAGAGAAGCTGCTGCCCCAAGGGCTCATAAACCTGGTAGTCTTTGGGGTGCAGGATCGTGCACTGGCTGGGGGCTTGTGGGTCCAGAGGGGAGGAAGAACAACAACAGTTTTGGTCCCCAGTACTGTATAAGGAGCTGAAAGGTGGGGGCCTGGGTTGTCTCTGTTCCCCTGGGTTGCAGGGGCTGGAGGGTCAAGTCCTCTCCTGCCATGTTTGCACCCTAGCTCTGACCCATGGCAGGAGATGAGGCCCCAGGGCTGGTGTGTGTTTCTGGCCTCTGCTGTCTTCATTCCCACCAGCTGGCCATCAGAAGGGGTTCCCCAAATCCTGTGTCTTAGACCAAGGGGCTTGGTCCTTTTCTGGAACACCCTCTCCCAACCTGTGTCCTTGCCTGTTCTGTGTTGGAGCAAAAACTGGGACAGTGGCAGCAGGACCTCCCACAACAGGAGCAAAGGAGTTTCTCACAGCAGGTGGGTGCAGTCAGCAGAATCCCTGGGGCAGTGTGGCCTCTGGCACAGGGGAAGAAGCAGCAACACCTGTTACTAGTGCAGACTGGCCCTGCCTGAAGTCTCTCCTTCCCCAGGGGCTTCTGGAGGTGCTGCTCTTTCCCCATTCTGCTGCCAATGGCACCCTTGGTAAGGGAGAACCCAGTGCCTCTGAGGGCAGGGCTCAGGGGCAGGCACTCGAGCTGGGGGCAGTTGCCCAGGGCAAGGGGGGCTACTGAGGCGAGCTCTGGTGAGTTGGGGAGGAGCCTGGTGGCTGTGCCTGGAAGGCAACTTTTCCTTTCCTTTTCCTTCCCCTTCCTTCCTTCCTTTCCTACCAGCTCCAGCAGCCCAGAACCTGCTGCAAATACAAAATTACTGACCTGAAAAAGAGCTGCATGCACATGTACCTTCTATCCTACCTGCAGCTGCACCTTGACTGCTCCTGAAGCTCTCACCTCAAATGTCAAAAGCCCCCTGGCCAAAGAGCTGAGACTGGCAGCGTTTCAGCTTTGACTAAATGATTCCAGACAGCGGAGGCCATACCCCAAGTCACTTCTGCTGTTGCTGGAGGACTTTGAATCAGAGAGATGCCTTCCTGTGATAAAAGAGTTGCCTCTGGACCATAAAGTTCATACACAAAGTCACTTCTGGTGCTGCTGAAGGCCTTTGATAGGTGGTCCGCTTCCCCACCAGCGCTCTATCGCGGACCCCCTCTTACCTTGGGCCTGTCCTTTGCCATTTTGGTTATTGCTGTGCTTCNCGATAGGTGGTCCGCTTCCCCACCAGCACTCTTATCGCAGACACCCTCTTACCTTGCGCCTGTCCTTTGCCATTTTGGTTATTGCTGTGCTTCTCAGGATACCTCATTGCCTGTAATTTATTTTTGTTCCCTACCATTGTTGTTTGAATTGGTCTGTTACTGATTCCAAGTAAGTTTTCCATGATCACTATTTACACTTTGATTCCACACTATCATGTGCTNTGCCTCTGGACCATAAAGTTCATACACAAAGTCACTTCTGGTGCTGCTGAAGGCCTTTGATAGGTGGTCCGCTTCCCCACCAGCGCTCTATCGCGGACCCCCTCTTACCTTGGGCCTGTCCTTTGCCATTTTGGTTATTGCTGTGCTTCTCCTCAGGATACCTCAGTGCCTGTAATTTATTTTTTTTCCCTACCATTGTTTGAATTGGTCTGTTACTGATTCCAAGTAAGTTTTCCATGATCACTATTTACACTTTGATTCCACACTATCATGTGCTACAGTTATAAAAAACCCCATGAGGACAAGGCTGTACTGCCACCAGAATTGATGCCGATGGATCCACCACTCCAGCCCCAGTGCTGCCACACACCTCGCTTGCACAATAAACCCAAAACTCATGTGTAAGGCTTTAAATGAATGAAAATGAAAAAATAAAGACCAAATCTCAGTAATTCACTTAACATTTACAGCAACCCCATAAAAATATGCTATAAAAGTATTTTCTTTGCCTTTTACATTCATTTAACTTGCACAGATGAGGCAAGAGCAGCTCTCCTGCCACCACGCAGTTTGTGTTCCACTGGTGTTCTTGCCTGTCACAGAATTAGCAGGGATACCTCATCAGCTGTGCTGCCTGAGAAAGATACAGCCAGGGGCACGACCCCCAGATTCAGTGTCTCTGAGCGCTCCCTCAAAGCACTGGGAGAAACCCCCGCAAGGTTCCGGGGCCTCGCTGTTTGACCTTCAGGAGCAAACGCCCAACTACTGCACCACGCCCGGTGAATTGTGCGCTACCGCGGGTTGGCAGCCAATTCCTAACTAACTGGTGCTATCTTAACTTCTTTTTTTTCAAAAGTTTCATTTATGATACAAAAATCAGTGAGATAAAACCTTCCCCCCATGGTTTTACTTTCAGGGGGGGTGCTGCGGAAGGCAATACCCTCGTGTCCTGGAGGGCCGCCGGCCCATAGAGTGCAAGTCCAGAGAACTGACGGGCACTTCCGGGTTCCCTCCCGTGCGTAGCGCACTTCTGGTGCCGGGCACCACCTGGCTCGCGGGGCACGTGGCGGCCTGGAAAGGGGAGAAACACACCAAAATACATTAAAGAACGGGAAAAGAACCTCAGCGCTGGTGCTGCAGTGTGAAGCGGAACAATCCTTGGTCGCAATTCATTCATTCCTTGTATTACATCTGATTGATTGTTTAACGGGAAAATACCATATTCATCCGATGGCCAAATCGAGTGGTTGGACGTTAAATCGAGTGGTTTAACGTTAAATCGAGTGGTTTAACGTTAAATCGAGTGGCTTAACGTTAAATCGACTGGCTTAACGTTATAAAATGGCACAAAAGGAACGGTTACTGCCTGCTCTAAGTCCCAACTTCAGACCACGACTTAGAAAACTAATCAGTGCTTTAATTACAAAAGGACACATTATAACAAATAAAAGGATATAGTCATAATCAACAGCTCCCAATTAATATTCTATTTCTACCTCATAACTGGGGATTCTATTACTGACCCTGCCCTTTGAGCATCGTTAATGCATAAATTCAACATTGCTGCTGTTCAATAAATAACGGGCACTGATGATGCCCAGGTGCCACTCTGAGGGGATTTTAAATCTCATTAACAAAAAGTTCATTTTATCTGCATTCCTTTAATTTTAGCTCTACTAGGAAGTAACTGTGACTTCTCCCCTCCCAGCCCCAAAGAAAAGGCTACGTTTAAATTCAGGTACCGCTGACACTTAGTTCTGTAATTTCACTTTTATTTTACGTATAAATAATGTTACGATAATCCTGGCTGGGAATCATCACCACCTGGGAATATTTTTCATATGTACATTTAAACACAGCCATTCTATAAAGATTCGGTTTTATTTCCCTTTATTTAAAAATCTAAAGCTTCGATTACTATTTTGGTTCTAAGCAGGAGTCATTATGGCCTCTGCTCTTACAGCTATGTGATAACTTAAGCATTAAAGACTCCCATTTAGTTTCCAATTTTATTGGTTCCAAAACCTAAGACTCCCTTATTTTGTTTCCAATTTGGAGTCGTTAATGTCTGCAATTTATTTAATAATGTCTGTGTTCAAATTTAGCTATCAATGACTCCCAGGTAATTTTCCATCTTTATCACTTAAAGAGGAGTTCTACATTATTAAATTTTTTAATTGCTGCACAGACGGGGAATAATTACCGCCTGGTTCATTAAGTAATAGCTGCAATTAAATTTAATCATTACTCACTCCTAAATAATATTTATTTTATTTATTTATACTGTAACATTTTAATTGTTCCTTTACTACAGAGTGGATTAACTGGCACGCTTTTTTCTTTTTACTATTAAGTAGAGTTGTTTCTCTATAGGTATTACTTCCGATTAGTGCTCTACTATTTATATTCTGCTATTTGTAATTTTATTAAATAAACTGGGAATAATTACTGTCCGCAAAGATTGAAGAAATAGCTGGAAGAGATTGCAGGCGTTATTTACTCCCACAGACTGTGCCAGTTACTGTTAACTTAGGGTTTTATTCTAAACGGTTTAACGTGAGTAAGTAGTAAAAATTAAAATAACAGAAACCACAGGCGCGTGCCCGGGCGCTCTGGACCTGCACCGCCACGCTGCTGCCCTCAGGAAGGCGTGAAGTCTCCTAACCTGAACGGCAAGCGGCAGCCGTTCCTCGGGCACAGCTTTGGCACCGGACGTGCCTGCGCCCCGCGAGACGCCGGAGAGACGTCGCTCCTCCCCACGGCGCTGCCGCTGGCGACAGCGCTCCGGCACCCTCCTCGCGCCAGGCGCCCCAGGGCCGCGGGCAGCAGCAGGCTCGGGGCACGACGGGGCCTCCGCCCGGCTTCTGGGGCAAAGGACGCGTACGCTCCACGAGCAGAACGCGCTGTTAGCGGAGGCAGATAACGCTGCTTTAACTTCTCCAACGCGCAAGTCTCTGTCCCCGCCTCGGGGAGGGAGGGGTTAACACGGAGCGGCTGCCGCCGCCTAACGGCCCGCCCGGCTTCACAGCGCTCCGCCGCGGCCGCCCCCGCTCCGCTCTCCGCTGCCGACCCG
>VZSC01005052.1:49054-61540 GCA_013398225.1 Steatornis caripensis
GGGGGCGGTGCTTTCCCCGCCCGCTTGCGGCCGTCGCCACGGCAACGCCGGTTCCCGGTGCAGGCCCGGGAGGCAGCGGCAGGGACCGTCGGAACCGCCCGGGAAACGGCCCCGCAGGCCAGAGGAGGAGCGCGAGCGAGACCTGGAGGCTCCGAAAGCTCCTTGCGGGTCCGCGGTGCAGCCCCCGGGGGCCCCGAGGAAGTCCCCGCGGTCGGGAAGGGCCCGGAGCCCGCAGCCCCTCGGAGCCGCCCCGGCCACAGAGACCCTGCAGCACCTGCGAAGTCCCGGGAAGCCCCCGAGCCGCTGGCAGGCCACCTTCAGACCCCTTCGGACCACCTCGCTGGTCTGAGAACAGGCCCAGGGACCAGGAAGGATGCTCCTGAGCACAACCTGGAGGTTCTGGAAAAGCTCGGAGAATCTGCGGGAGCCTTGGAGTAACTGGGAGCGCCCCAGCACACCTGGAGCAGCTCAAGCAGCACGAAGAGATCCACTCAGGGACCTGGAGAACAGCCCCAGCAACGTACTAACAGCCTGGAAAGAGCTCTGGAGCATCCCCAGAGACACCAAGGTGGCCTAAACCACCTAATGTTTAGGTTTGAAACGCCCAGTGCTGCCCTGAAGACACTGAGTGTGCCCTTAGGAACCTTGGAAAGCCCAGCCAGCTTGCAGAAGCAGCAAGGCAGCCCTGAGAATGCAGCTCAGAGCCACCGAAAGGCCACCCACAGACCCCAGAAAAGCCCCAGAGCAGCCCCAAACACACCCAGACAGCCCCGGAGACCCTACAAAGAGTCCCCAGCGCTCAGGGCAGCCCTAGGGGTGCCAAGACGGCATCCCCGTGCCTAAGGAAGAGCCCAGAGCAGCCCCCAGCCACACCAAGACGGTCTGAAGGAAAAGCCCGAGATCCAGACAGCCCCAGAGGCACGGAGCCATACCTCGAGACCATGCCTCCAAGCGCACGCGGGTCCCCGTGTGCTTCTGCCCGTGCTCCTGATCAGTGCTGCCAGGTCTGCATCATGGGGGCAGCACTGCCCTTTCCTCCCCCCGACTCCTGCAGCGAGAATCAGCGCGTGTGGTCTCTGCAGCACATGCCGGGGCTGGATCCCCAACCCAAAGGGGATGAGGGTGCTTCTGCAGTGCAGAGCAGAAGCGGGTCTTGGTCCCGGATGAGGAAAGCAGGAGAGGGCGAGTGCAGGCTGTACAGCACCCGGCACTGGGCTCCAGCATGGAGCCCGTCTGCAGGGATAAAAAGGCACACAGCTCACACTCCCCTGAGAAAGGGTTTAATGGGGAGGGGAGGCACTGCTGTTTCTTTCCAACAAAAGAAAGGCTGGGGTAACACCCACAGGAGAGACATACACATACGCACACTATGTACAGAGCGACACAGGCAGTGCCAGGCACCCCAAGCCCCCGCCACCAGCACTGTGGTGGAGAATTCACTCCCTCCTTGAGCAAGACGGAGCAGGGTGGGGGGCTTGCCAAGCAAGGAGTGACTGCAGTCATAACGAAGACTGGAATTTAAGGCTTGGGCGGCAGTGAGAACGCAGAGCTGGGGCCTGCCCACAGGGCTGGGGAGGGTGGAACTCTTTGGTTTCAACGCCAAGACTGCACAGGGCCACCTTGTCCAGAGGGCTGGGGGAGGCAGCGAAAGGCTCCAGGTGCTGGAATGGAAGGGCTCAGTACAACCAGTTCCCCCCATAAGAGTTGACCTGAAGCACCTGATGGAGGTTGTGGCTGCGTCTGGGACCCAGCAACGTCCCTCCCCGAAAGAGCCCGACACAGCCTGGGGAAGGGGAGACGCCAGGCGTGTTCCTTCCTCCCTGCACCATTCACAAATCTGCACGTGAGCAGGGGTTTCACGCCTCTGCCCAAATGTTTGGGCCCCCTCCTGGTTGCAGACATGCCCACCTGATGGCTCATACCTCCTAGTTAGGACAGGGAGTTGAGGAAATGGCTCTCCCCTGCCAGAGTGCTCAACATCGAGCTCATATCACCCACAGCCATGTTGGCACCACCAGACGCGGGAAGCAGGAGGCCACCAGCAGGGCTCGGGGGCCCAGGCAGCAGCGCAGGCGTCTCCGGATCGTCCACAATGGCGGCAAAGTCAAGGTGCGTATTCTCCAGGTCCAAGGAGTCCAGGCTGTTGGCCACCTGCTCCCCCGAATCCAGGCAGTAATATGAGCTGCCTTTGAGTCCTTCCAAGCTCCCACCATAATGCCCGGGACCCCCACAGCTTGCCGCTGTCTGGCCCAGCAGCTTATGCGCACCTTTGCCCACCTGGCCTGGGTAATACAGCGGGGCATCACCGGGCCCCTCAGGTGCGGGGTGGGCAGGGGGCAAGCGAAGCACACGCCGCGAGCTCGTTTCCACTCCCTCGTAGGAATTACTCGGCTGACCCAGGCTGCCCACATAGCTCAGACTGTTTTGGTGGCCAGGTGGTTTAGGGCCACCAGGCGGATGTGGCACCACCTCCGGGTTGAAGCACGGGGCGTTCAGGAGGTGTTGGGTCTCTGCCAGACCCTGCAGGTGATCTGGTTTGGCTTGGTAGCCGGAGTACTTGGGGCTGAGGTACAACGGTGCTGGCAAGGCTTGACACTGCCCAGGCTCACCGCCCAGCGCCACGCCAGCCTCCCCTCCCTTGGAGGCTAGCTGGTCTCCCCACATCAGAGCCTGCTGGGCCTGCACATAGCTACGGACCATCACTTCCTTGGTCTGCATGGTGGGGGTCTGGGCTCTTCTAGCGCCCGGGCTCAGCACGCCCACGTAACTGACAGCTGCCTGCTCCTCACACTGGTAACCACCGGGCCCCACATTCACGGCTTGGCCAAACGATGCAGGAGGCAGCATGGGCCCAGCGAGCCTGGCGTTCTGGCAGGGAGCAAGTGCTGGGGCAGGTGCTGGGTAACGCTGCTCAGATTTGATCTGTAGTCGGTTAAGCCGGTGCCCCCCAGAAAACCCACTGTCCTGGCACGAGCCCACGAGTTTGGGTTGCTGCCTACAAGAACTGGGTAGTGGGTACTGAGTACTTTGATGGTGACAGTGCGGCCCAGACATGGCGGCAGCTGAGGCACTGACGCTTGCCTGCCCGGAACTCATCTCCGGATTGCCTTGAGGGGGTTCATCCCAAGGAGCTGGCACGGTCCTGTTGCCAGCATGCATGCTCGTGAAGTGCTGGTTCATCTGCCACTGAGGGAGGGAGAACTCGGACTGAAGCAACCCCTCCTCCATGTCCCCATGCCCTCCGGGGTTCAGTCGCATACCCTCCGTGGTCCGGTGAGTGTTGCCGTAGAGGCCGTCACACTGGAGCTCCACACCCGTCCCCTGGCACGGGAAGCTTTCCTCGGGGTAGTTCAAGTACTGTTCCATCTCTAGCAAGCCAGACTCCGGGCCTGGGCCAGGGCCCTCTACGCACACACTCTCCAGAAAGACATTTTCACTGATGCTGGGTGGGCGTGGGGAGAAGACATGGCGCTGAAGGTTGGCATCGGAACCACCCAAGGGCTGCAGAGCAGTTCTGCCCACTCCTGGCACATTCATGTTACCCACGCTCTTAAAACGATGCACCTTGGGCGCAGCATGAGGGTTGGCCACGGTCCGGGCAGGGTCGCTGGCCCGTCGCACACCATTCCGAGGCACCAGGTGAGGAGGAACACTGCCTGCATAGCCAGGGTAGTCATTGGTACTGTGCCTTCGCAGCAAACCGTTCGCAAGGAAGTGGGGTTCGGCTGGCCCGAGGCAGTCCCCAGGTAAGCTGCCATGGCCACCCATGCCCACGCGCTCCATGCTGGGCAGCGGGGTTGGGGGTGGGCCACCTGTGGCCGCAGCGTATTTGGCCTTGAGACGGTAGCGCTGGGCCGGCGTAAGGCTGCCCACACCCGGCAGCCCTCCACAGTGGCTGGCATCACTGGAGCATCGCAGCTCGCCCGGAGAGATGGGCTCATAGCCGTCTGCAGGGCCTGCCCTGCCGGGCATTGCGCCTGCCTCGCCACTGAGACACGGCCCAGCCAGGTACGGGGACACCAAGGACGAGCGCCGGCTCACAGTGTAGGCTGAGCTTACGGTACTAGTGGCGCTGCTCCGTCGCTCATTCGGTGGCATGCCCACCTCCGCTGCTGACAGCTCTGCAATGCGCCGGTGCGAGGCAGCCGGCGGCGGCACGGAGATCCCAGGCACGTCCCTAGGCAGGCCTGAGGAAACAAAAGGAGGAGTTACACCAGGGCGCTCAGGACACGGCATGGCTCCAGCGCTCAGGGAAGGAAAGGGCAGCCACCTCCAGCACCACGATGCGGCCTCCTCAGCGGTTAGTGCCTGCTAGGACAGGAAGCACGTTCAAGTGGTGGCAACAAACGGGGGGCAGAAGATCATTTAGAATCGTTTAGGTTGGAAAAGACCTTTACGATCATCGAGTCCAAAGACGGGGCACAGCCCAGAGGTGGGGGTCCGCCACTAGTGAAAGGAAGGTGTGGGAACCTCTCTGGCTGCAAACCAGACCTCTCCCGACACGGTGCCTATGCCCCATCCAGGTGGCAGGGAACCACAGTCTCACCGGCTCCAGGGATGGCTGGCAAATTCAGGCCCTTGGTAGCTGACGGCTTCCTCATCTGCTTCAGTTTGTCAATGCGAAGATTTTCTAGCTTGTGGAGGGCCACAAGCCCTGAGGTGCCCATGGGCTCACCGGGCACCACATCCTCCAGCGTGGACAGATCCTCGTAGCTCCCGCCTGCGTTGCCTGCCATCTCCACGCCACTGTNCACGGTCCGGGCAGGGTCGCTGGCCCGTCGCACACCATTCCGAGGCACCAGGTGAGGAGGAACACTGCCTGCATAGCCAGGGTAGTCATTGGTACTGTGCCTTCGCAGCAAACCGTTCGCAAGGAAGTGGGGTTCGGCTGGCCCGAGGCAGTCCCCAGGTAAGCTGCCATGGCCACCCATGCCCACGCGCTCCATGCTGGGCAGCGGGGTTGGGGGTGGGCCACCTGTGGCCGCAGCGTATTTGGCCTTGAGACGGTAGCGCTGGGCCGGCGTAAGGCTGCCCACACCCGGCAGCCCTCCACAGTGGCTGGCATCACTGGAGCATCGCAGCTCGCCCGGAGAGATGGGCTCATAGCCGTCTGCAGGGCCTGCCCTGCCGGGCATTGCGCCTGCCTCGCCACTGAGACACGGCCCAGCCAGGTACGGGGACACCAAGGACGAGCGCCGGCTCACAGTGTAGGCTGAGCTTACGGTACTAGTGGCGCTGCTCCGTCGCTCATTCGGTGGCATGCCCACCTCCGCTGCTGACAGCTCTGCAATGCGCCGGTGCGAGGCAGCCGGCGGCGGCACGGAGATCCCAGGCACGTCCCTAGGCAGGCCTGAGGAAACAAAAGGAGGAGTTACACCAGGGCGCTCAGGACACGGCATGGCTCCAGCGCTCAGGGAAGGAAAGGGCAGCCACCTCCAGCACCACGATGCGGCCTCCTCAGCGGTTAGTGCCTGCTAGGACAGGAAGCACGTTCAAGTGGTGGCAACAAACGGGGGGCAGAAGATCATTTAGAATCGTTTAGGTTGGAAAAGACCTTTACGATCATCGAGTCCAAAGACGGGGCACAGCCCAGAGGTGGGGGTCCGCCACTAGTGAAAGGAAGGTGTGGGAACCTCTCTGGCTGCAAACCAGACCTCTCCCGACACGGTGCCTATGCCCCATCCAGGTGGCAGGGAACCACAGTCTCACCGGCTCCAGGGATGGCTGGCAAATTCAGGCCCTTGGTAGCTGACGGCTTCCTCATCTGCTTCAGTTTGTCAATGCGAAGATTTTCTAGCTTGTGGAGGGCCACAAGCCCTGAGGTGCCCATGGGCTCACCGGGCACCACATCCTCCAGCGTGGACAGATCCTCGTAGCTCCCGCCTGCGTTGCCTGCCATCTCCACGCCACTGTCATTGTTGGTGGTGCTGCCGAGCGGGGAGTGGTCGCTGCTGCATGACGACTGCCCGCCTGGGCTGGGCTGCGGCTTCTAGGGGGTACCCCAAACATTAACCAAGCAAAAGGGGGTCAGACATCCACCACACGCTTCACGTAACCCCCCAGCCCGCACCCAGCCAGACGTGGAGCTGACTCCCCTGCCTCGCAAACCGACTCCTTGCACAGGCCTGGCCAGGCGCCCCTCCATCATCACACCCCCGGCTCCTTACCAGGGCCAAGTCAGGCACCAAGAGTTTGCCGTCATCCTTCCGGGCCTCTGTGGGGCCATTTGCATCTTTCTCCTGCTTCATGTCTGGGGGGCCGCTGGGGGTGGGCAGCGCACGGCCTGGCACCGCATCCCCTCGGTGCTTCTTGGTGACATGGGCGTCAGGGCCGTGCACCGTCTTCACGTGTTTGCGGAGGGAACTGGGGTCCGTGTAGCGCTTGGTGCAGCCTGGAATCTTGCACACGTAGGGCTTCTGTCGGGGAAAAAAGGTAGGCGCAGCGGAGGGAGGCTGTTAGCTCTGACTGCAGACCCCTCCCAACGAAGTACTGGGCATGAAATAAATCCCCCGTCTCTCTCGAGTGGGCTCAGGAACAAGGGCTCAAAGAGGCTGAGCCCCCTTCGGACGGGGCACATCAGGTGCTACAGCAGGGCCTCGGAGGAGGTCACAGGCACCCAGGGGAGGAATGCAAGGACAGGAGCGGGGCAGAGGGTAAAGGGACCCAGGAGGGAGCGCGGGTCACCAAGGAGGGGAGCAGGGCGCCACACTTTGTTAGAGCAGGCAAGGAGGGAGTTGGGGCGCACGGGAAACAGAACAGGGACGCCGGGAGTTCACAGAGCGCAGGACCAATCGGGACGCACACGGGGAGCCCAAAGGCGTGCAGAGGGCCCCAGGCGGGTCTGTACCTCATTGGAGTGAGTGCGGTTTTGATGCTTGGCTCGATCAGAAGCGTTGGAGAAGGCCTTGTTGCAACCTTCGTGTTCACACACGTAGGGTTTCTCACCCGTGTGCGAGCGCAGATGCGTCTTGAGGTTCTCCAGGCGCGAGTAGGCTTTGTTACAGCCCTCGAACTGCACAGGCAAGCAGGGTGAAACATGCCACGCACCTTCAAAAGACCCTGGACCACATCACCCCCACACTACGCACCCACGGCACATCTGCCACGGACGTGTATCACATCCCCCAAGCAACGCACAACACGCCTGCCCTCCTNTGGGCTGCGGCTTCTAGGGGGTACCCCAAACATTAACCAAGCAAAAGGGGGTCAGACATCCACCACACGCTTCACGTAACCCCCCAGCCCGCACCCAGCCAGACGTGGAGCTGACTCCCCTGCCACGCAAACCGACTCCTTGCACAGGCCTGGCCAGGCGCCCCTCCATCATCACACCCCCGGCTCCTTACCAGGGCCAAGTCAGGCACCAAGAGTTTGCCGTCATCCTTCCGGGCCTCTGTGGGGCCATTTGCATCTTTCTCCTGCTTCATGTCTGGGGGCCCGCTGGGGGTGGGCAGCGCACGGCCTGGCACCGCATCCCCTCGGTGCTTCTTGGTGACATGGGCGTCAGGGCCGTGCACCGTCTTCACGTGTTTGCGGAGGGAACTGGGGTCCGTGTAGCGCTTGGTGCAGCCTGGAATCTTGCACACGTAGGGCTTCTGTCGGGGAAAAAAGGTAGGCGCAGCGGAGGGAGGCTGTTAGCTCTGACTGCAGACCCCTCCCAACGAAGTACTGGGCATGAAATAAATCCCCCGTCTCTCTCGAGTGGGCTCAGGAACAAGGGCTCAAAGAGGCTGAGCCCCCTTCGGACGGGGCACATCAGGTGCTACAGCAGGGCCTCGGAGGAGGTCACAGGCACCCAGGGGAGGAATGCAAGGACAGGAGCGGGGCAGAGGGTAAAGGGACCCAGGAGGGAGCGCGGGTCACCAAGGAGGGGAGCAGGGCGCCACACTTTGTTAGAGCAGGCAAGGAGGGAGTTGGGGCGCACGGGAAACAGAACAGGGACGCCGGGAGTTCACAGAGCGCAGGACCAATCGGGACGCACACGGGGAGCCCAAAGGCGTGCAGAGGGCCCCAGGCGGGTCTGTACCTCATTGGAGTGAGTGCGGTTTTGATGCTTGGCTCGATCAGAAGCGTTGGAGAAGGCCTTGTTGCAACCTTCGTGTTCACACACGTAGGGTTTCTCACCCGTGTGCGAGCGCAGATGCGTCTTGAGGTTCTCCAGGCGCGAGTAGGCTTTGTTACAGCCCTCGAACTGCACAGGCAAGCAGGGTGAAACATGCCACGCACCTTCAAAAGACCCTGGACCACATCACCCCCACACTACGCACCCACGGCACATCTGCCACGGACGTGTATCACATCCCCCAAGCAACGCACAACACGCCTGCCCTCCTNGGTTTTGATGCTTGGCTCGATCAGAAGCGTTGGAGAAGGCCTTGTTGCAACCTTCGTGTTCACACACGTAGGGTTTCTCACCCGTGTGCGAGCGCAGATGCGTCTTGAGGTTCTCCAGGCGCGAGTAGGCTTTGTTACAGCCCTCGAACTGCACAGGCAAGCAGGGTGAAACATGCCACGCACCTTCAAAAGACCCTGGACCACATCACCCCCACACTACGCACCCACGGCACATCTGCCACGGACATGTATCACATCCCCCAAGCAACGCACAACACGCCTGCCCTCCTTCAGCTGCACGTCCCCACACCACTGCACAGCCCTTCACCCTTCTGGCCTGCGTCGCGCCACCTCAGAACGCACCGGCCACGTGGCCGTGCCGTGCCCAGCCTGCTGCCTACCTCTTTACCCCAGGTGCACCTCTGCCATGCCACCGATCAGAGGGGCCGTGACCGGCCGCGCATGAACCCTACTCTGTCCTGCACTACCACACTCCCGTCTGTCCCACCTCATTCTCCCCACCGCACGTCCCACCCAATGCCATATTCCAGACGGGCCAGCTCGCACCAGGTGCAAGGCACCGCATCTTAGCCAAGGCCTCGCAAAGGCTCGAGCCAGCTCACCGTGCATTTGTGGGGTTTCTCGCCTGTGTGACGTCGCATGTGCACCACCAACATGTACTGAGCCTTGAAGGGCCTTCGCTCCCGGGAACATGCTGCCCAGTGGCACACGAACTCCTTCTTCTCCCCATGGATATGCTCATTGTTGATGTGCTGAAGAGAGAGGGGCATCGCTGGTGGCATTGGGGAGGGCATCAACAGTCAGGGAGATACAGGTGTCTTATCATGGGAGAAATGGACACAGAGGGACTGGCATGGTGGCTGGGGACACCTGCGGTTTCAGGAGAGCTGCCCCAGGGGCGAGGAGGGCCAGACTGGGTGTTCCCCCCAGGGACATGGCGTGGGAGGGTCACGAAGAACTTGCCCACAAGACGTGGAGGATGCACGTCCGTCCCTTCCTAGGGGCAACTTCCAACATCGTGCACCCGTGTGGGGAGTTCTCAGGGCAGGGGGGCGGAGGGGGGCGGCCCGGTACAGGACAGTCCTAGGGCAGGAGTTGTGGGTTGACACAGGGGGATGTCAGCCAGCAGCCTGAGGGCAAGTTCTGGGACCGGGTGTACCCGGCAGGACCTAACTCACATGCACCAGCTGCTCCTGCGTATCGAACTCCTTGGCACAGCCGTCCCAGTAGCAATTGGTTTCGTACACAGTCTCAGACTCAGGTTTCCCATCCTCCTTCTCCAGATCTTCCCGAACATCGAGCATCCCCAGCAAGGGGTCCTGGGGGAGCACAGCCAGATGAGCGCTCGCTCCCACGTAGGACCCTTCAGGGAGCGGTGCCAGGGAGGAGCGCAGCGCCCTGGGAACGTGGGACGGTCTCAAGGCCTGGGCAGTACCTGGGTGCCTGTGGAAGCTGGACTGGAGATGTCGCCCTCGGATCTCTCCTCTGGGTATTTGACAGTCAGAGGGCTGCTCAGGTTCCACTCCAACTTTAGCTGCTGCCAGGGCAGGGAGAAAGCAGAGAGCAGTCAGCACTGAGATGCCCCCTGGACCACTGCTCACATGGGATGCACCGCTTACACGGATGCAAGGCTCCCTCACCTGGCAGTGTTTGAGCGTCCCACAAGCCGGCGCATGGTGCAGGAGCCCTGGCCGGGCGGACAGGTGTTCATGGGAGCTACACGGCGGGGGCGGGTGGCTGTACACATGGCCTTGGCCCTTCTGCTGACCCGGTGGGCTCTGGTACCCCAGCGATGGACTGCAAAGCGTAAGAGGGGTGAGCAGATGACACCATCGGAGGTCAGAAATTCAGGTCTTCTGAGCCAGGGATCCCAGGCGTCTGAACTCCCAGCCACTCCTTCCCTAACCCACCGTCCCACTCTGCTCCCGCCTTCCCTCGCCCTCAGGCCAGGCACTCCCCNGAGGTCAGAAATTCAGGTCTACTGAGCCAGGGATCCCAGGCGTCTGAACTCCCAGCCACTCCTTCCCTAACCCACCGTCCCACTCTGCTCCCGACTTCCCTCGCCCTCAGGCCAGGCACTCCCCAAGCTGGGAATCGGCATTCAGGCTCCCAGACTGACAGGCTGCATGCATGCCGGCAGGGCTGAAGTCTGGTGCCCACCTGATGGTGCTGATGGAGAGGTGGCCATAGGAGCCACTGGCAGAGGCGCAGCGGGAGTTGATGAACGCAACGAGGGAGTTGGGTGAGGTGCGGATTACCGTCTGCAGGTCAATGCTAGAGTCTGACAGGGGTGAGATGGACAGTGCCCGCTTCTTGCCCAGTTTGCCTGCACCACGGGGCGTTGAGAACCGTGAGCCTGGGATGGCAGCAGAGAGTGGGAGGCACTCCTCTCAGCATGGGTCCTAGGAGGCTGAAGAAACCCCCAAGGACACAAGCCTGGTGCTTTGAGGCCTGGAGGAGTACCCTGAGCATGCTGCTTAGCTTCTGATTTAGAGCAGAGCAGAGCAGAGCAGAGTAGAATAGAATAGAATAGAATAGAATAGAATAGAATAGAATAGAATAGAATAGAAAGAATAGAATAGATAGAATACAATAGAATAGAATACAATAGATAGAATAGAATATTTCCGTTGGAAGGAACCTAGAATGATCATCCAGTCCAACTGCCTGACCAGTGCGGGGCTTACCAACAGTTAAAGCACGTTGTTAACGCCATTGTCCAAACGCCTCTTGAACACCGACAGGCTTGGGGCATTGACCACCTCTCTAGGAAGCCTGCTCCAGTGTTGGTCCTCTCCGCAGAGAAATGCTTCCTACCGTCCAGTTTAAACCTTCCCCCGCACAGCTTTGAACCATTCCCATGTGTCCTATCACTGGATCCCAGGGAGAAGAGATCAGCACTTCCCTCTCCACTTCCCCTCCTCGGGAAGCTGTAGAGAGCAATGAGGTCGCCTCTCAGACTCCTTTTGTCCAACCTAGACAAACCCAGAGCCCTCAGCCGCTCCTCAAAGGGCATGCCTGCCAGTCCTCTCACCAGCGTGGTTGCCCAAGTTCAAGCACCTTCTCAAATGGCAGGGCCCAGAACTGCACACAGTACCCGAGGCGAGGCCGCACCAGCGCTGACTACAGCGGGATAACCACCTCTCTTGACCGGCTGGTCGTACTGCGATGTGCCCCAGGACGCAGTTTGCCCTTGTGGCTGCCAGGTGACACCGCTGGCTCCTACGGGGGCTGCTGCCCACCAGCACCCCGGGCCCCTTTCTGCAGGGCTCCTTTCCTGCCACTCATCTCCCAGGTTATCCTTGTGGCTGGCTTTGGACTGTGGCAAGGCCAAAAGTGTCCCCCCTCCCTACCGCAGCCATCAATGTTCCTAGGGCGTACCTGAAGCCCTCGACACACGCATACTCCCTGCTACAGCGGGTATCATCCCAAGGAAAGTTCCCGATGCCCTTGGCCACAGCCAACACAAATCCTCCTGCTCACACAGGCAGCACCGTTCCAGGACAGATACCTGAAGCCCCAGCAGCCTCCTCCCTCACCACGGGCAGCACTGTCCCCAGCACCACCCGACCCGCTCGGTACGCTCGCGCGCTCCTGGCACAGCCAGCGCAGTCCCCGGGAGATGCCTAAGCCCCCTGCGGAACGCCGTCACCTGCCCCGTGCCCTCCCAAGGCCGGAGACTTACCATCAACACTGCCCGGGTGCTCGGTTCCCGGCACCAACCCATAACCACGGTGACTGCTCATGAGGTTTGCCTGATGGCACAAGGGGAAATCGAGTCCTGGCAGAGGGGAGGAGAAAGACGGGAACACGTATTAGGGTGGGCGGCACGAGGGGGACAGCGAAGCCCCGCAGCACCCCTGAACCCAAGGACCGAACCTGAAGCCGCGCGCCCCTCGCGCCGGTGCCGGGCCCCGCTCAGGCCCCGCGCACTGGCCGGGACGAGGGGGCTACGACCGACCTTGGGGCCCTGGGGCGCCCAGGGCTGCTCCGTGGGGCGGGCGCAGGCAGCGGTGCTCCGCGTAGCCGGCGGCCGGCGGGCTGACGGGGTTGAACATGTCGCGGCGGGGCCTGGCCAGGCTCAGGAGCGCACGCGGAGCTCGCCGAGGGGCTGCAGCCGGTCGGGGCCTG
>VZSC01005053.1:2864-45158 GCA_013398225.1 Steatornis caripensis
TTTTCTTAACAGATTTTTGATATTTTTGTCCTGAGACTTCAGGATTGCAACAGGAAAGTGAACCAGCAGGCGCTGGAGGTGCTGGCTTTGATGACACCCGTACTCGGAAGCATCTTACACCCCGTGCTGGTCTCTGTGGTAAAAGCAGTCACTGAGAACCTGAACTCAAAGCACATGGGGATTTATGCTGCAGCTGTGAAGGTGCTGGAAGCATTCGTTGCTCACCTAGGTAAGGCTGACCTCTGACATTGACTCTCCTCTACTGCGTCTCCTCCATCTTGGAGCCAAGTGAACACTGAGTCTGTTGATAGCTGTTTGTCATCTGTGGAAATACTCAGCTGCTGCAAGATGGTTATGAAGTCCTGCCACCATTCTTTCTATCCCAGTCTGTTGTATCATGTTGTGAAGTGCAGCTGAATGAATGCTGCTTATCACCTGGATCATGTCTATTAATTCAGTAGAGAGGACACTATAAGGATTATTTTATGTTCCTGCCAGAAGAGCACGAGGGAAGTGACTAGCATCTGTCATGACTGCTTTTTCCCCTTCCTCCTAGGAAACTGCATGCGTTTTGTTTTTATTTAATTGGATTTTGAAGATGTGCGTTCTGTTAAGTTTGCATCCACTAGCACAAGATTAAAGGAATGTGCTTTTTCCTTGAAACACATCCTGGGAAGTGCAGTGGAGGCTCTTGGCTCTCGCTGGGCTTCGTTCCATGCTCTGGCAGTGGCGGCTCTCCTGAGCAGATGCGTCTGGCCCTTGCTGACCCCAGTTTGACAAGTTTTGAACTCAGTTACCCATTTTGCAGTTTTAGGTAGTAGTTTAGCCATGTAAAGCCCAAATGAAAATGTCCTTTTGAATTAAAAGATTGAGACCTTGAATTTAATAAGATACTGTGGTATGAGAGATCATATCGGAGATCAGATGAAGGATGAAGCGCTTGTTCCGTAGTCAGCCTGGAGGTATCCACATGTGTGTGGTTAGAAATGCCTTGGTTCTCTTCTTCCAGAAAGGCAAGGAGCCTATTATCTTCCCCTTTTCTGGATGCTTGAGCATGGAGCCACCAAGTATGCCTGTCAATGTAATATATGTACCTGCGGTAGGGAGAGGGTGAGGTCCTGATCCGCCCTGTGTCCTGAACCATATGGCCTGCTGCGGGTTGTGCAGCATGTCTTCTGCTGCCTACCAGGGTCATGCTGAAGCTCTCAGGGGTTCTCAGGCTCGTTTCAGCTGGGAGCACCTGCCCTGCACAGCGCGCCTCCAGCCCATCCCTTACTGCCATCCAAAAGTTACATGTTTGCATGCTATGGCCTGGCAAATACAGTAGCATGCTCCTTCATGGGTAATACCACAGAAGTCTGTGTTAGTGTCTTTACAGTTCATCAAAACAGCTTTTAATAGCTACTTTTTGGTCAGTGTATTTGAAATTATTCCCTTGTGATCTGCTCTAAAAACTGAGTGTATGTGAGTTGTATGTATTTCTTGAAAGCATACTGAGATACTGTCCTGGTGTTCCTGATACTTCCTGCTTCCCCTCACCTGCCACAGGTTTCAATTTGCTTTAATTTGGAGGCAGTAACCTAAAAATAAGGGAATCGGAAAAGCAGAAATAAAAGGATGGGAGTAAAGTAGAATGGGATTATACTAAGATTTTTTTCTCTTACCTCAGTTTTATGGTTGCTATTGATGATTCACAACAATGAGTACAATGATAGACAACTGGGTGGCTCTCTAAGTGAAGAAGGGGCTGGTAGGGTTGGGTGCAGCTAGGGGACACAGTTGAAAACCAGACCCAAGTCTGTAGCAAGTGGTGTTCTCTGTGACTCTTAGGCACTTTATTTTAGGCAGCTGAATCCCCTAGAGGATCAAGTTGCAAGGATCTAGTGGAGAGGTGTTGATGTTGACTGGTTTTCTTTTTGCACACATTTCCGTAAGGGCGGGAGACTGAGGCTGCTCTGTATAGCTTGCTGGAGGTGTCTGTCTGCCTGTTGAAACCTCAGTGAAGTGTTTGAAGTTTTGTGAGATGAATCCAGGCCTGAGTTTCCCTCTTGATCTTCTGGTGTAGATTCAGAAGCACACTGGCAATGCTTGTATTACCACTGTCATCACTGCAGCTGTGACTAGAATTTTCTAGTCCCTGGGGCTCTTCATCTGCTGTTTACTGCAGCTCTGACTTCTGTTGAAATGTGAGATGAGAGCTGGAGTGTGAGTACTTATGTGTGCAAGGAGTTTGGTTTTGGGAAGTTGGATGCCATCAATAAAAGTGTTCACTGGGAGTTTTTTTACACTCATCAAAATCTTCTACAGAAAACAAGGTTCCACGTAAAGTTTTTGGGTTCTGTGGGCTCTAGGTTTGCAGATCACTCATGTCGTTTATGCTGTCTATCAAAGGACCTGAATTCCTGCTGACTGTAACTGGTGAGTTGAGTAACTAGAAGCTGTGGTGGTGCAGTCCTTGTGCACCAGTTCCTAGACAGGCTTGAATGTGTACCATCGTTTCCCCAAAGTCCCAGGAGCCTTTGGCCCTGTGCTGCTTGTCTGCTTCGGTACAGAAGAAGCTGAACAATTAATCCTGGAGTACAACTTTGGTAGAGTTCAGGGAAAAATGGATTTTTGGAGGTTGTTTGGGCCCGATTTGATTTCCCAAATGAATTGCTTTGCTTTTGGTGTGAAGGGACACTGGCCCATCAGAGCTTCTGCAGAGTGGCTTCCTGGAAGACTACNCAACTTCGGTAGAGTTCAGGGAAAAATGGATTTTTGGAGGTTGTTTGGGCCCAATTTGATTTCCCAAATGAATTGCTTTGCTTTTGGTGTGAAGGGACACTGGCCCATCAGAGCTTCTGCAGAGTGGCTTCCTGGAAGACTACATTATGGGCATTAGCTGGTCCTGTCTATTTTCTACCTTTCTTCTTTGTCTTCTTTTTTTAAAGGTAATTTATGATTTGCCAAATTCATTTCTTTAGAACAAACAGGTATAAATCCAGCTGTAAATGATGGCTTATTCCAAATGTTGTTCTGCATGGGGCAAGATTGCTATAGCGAGTAACTACATAGCCAAGATCCGTTGTAAATTCCCTTGCCATGCAGATTTATGGCAGCGGTGAAAATGCAGCTCTGGGTGAATATTACCTGAAAAATTTAGTGTTGAAGAGGCAGGTCTTAAAGGGGAATTAACAACTTTCTCCACATCAGCTGCTTTGCAAACACAATTAATTTGCTGGCCCGCTGCCTTTCTGTGTCCCGATTACAGGGTTGTTCCTGATCATGAAGTGGGGAGAAGGGTGTCGGACCTGCACTGCTCTTGGCGCTTACCCATTTTTTGTGGTGCCTGGAAGGAAGTTGGGGAAAAGCCGCAGAATCCTGCTAACAGAGGATGTGGCAAACAGATCCCTTCAGGGTTTTGTGTGGAGCTTTGTCATTCCCCTCCCACTAATTCTGAGAGATCACTGTAAATTTTCTGTGCTGGCCGATGTCAGAATAGGAGCAAGGCACATCTGCCTCTCATCACACTGACTTTACCAAGAGACAGGTTCAAGCAGACAAGGTGGGATATATTTTTTTGGTTGTCCTCATTTTTGTGGACATTTGCAAAAATTTGAACAGACAACTGAATCACAAATATTTCAAAATTCAAGACCTAGGGCTTTAGCGGGGGAAGAAAGGCTCTACTGGAAAAATGCATGAACGAAACCTTCTCTCATGCTTTGGTATTGTCTGCCTTTACAATTTAAAATTAAGTGGCAAATGACAAACCCCCCCCCAGAACTCTGAAGGATTGCGCAACACGCCAAGCTTAGAGTAAGTGAGTGCAACATCTTACCCATTGCTCCACTGAGTTTCATAGCTAAAAGCCCAGCTATTGCTCCAAGACTCTGTGTTGACATGCCTCAGGTTCTGAGTTTTAGGTGAGAGTTCCTCATCTGTCAGCTTTAATCATAGAATCATAAAATCATAGAATGGTAGGGGTTGGAAGGGCCCTCTGGAGATCATCTAGTCCAACCCCCCTGCTAAAGCAGGTTAGCCTAGAGCAGGTTGCACAGGAACACGTCCAGGCGGGTTTTGAATCTCTCCAGAGAAGGAGACTCCACAACCTCTCTGGGCAGCCTGTTCCAGTGCTCTGTCACCCTCACAGTAAAGAAGTTCCTCCTCATGTTCAGGTGGAACTTCCTGTGTTCCAGTTTGTGCCCATTGCCCCTTGTCCTGTCGCTGGGCACCACTGAGAAGAGTCTGACCCCGTCCTCTTGACATCCACCCTTTAGATATTTGTAAGCATTGATCAGATCTCCTCTCAGCCTTCTCTTTTCCAGGCTGAACAGACCCAGCTCTCTCAGCCTTTCCTCATAAGAGAGATGCTCCACTCCCCTAATCAACTTTGTGGCCCTCCGCTGGACTCTCTCCAGTAGTTCCCTGTCTCTCTTGAACTGGGGAGCCCAGAACTGGACACAGTACTCCAGATGCGGCCTCACCAGGGCAGAGTAGAGGGGGAGGATCACCTCCCTCGACCTGCTGGCCACACTCTTCTTAATGCACCCCAGGATGCCATTGGCCTTCCTGGCCGCAAGGGCACACTGCTGGCTCATGGTGAGCCTGTTGTCCACCAGCACTCCCAGGTCCTTCTCCGCAGAGCTGCTCTCCAGCAAGTCAACCCCCAGCCTGTACTGGCACATGGGGTTGTTCCTCCCCAGGTGCAAGACCCTACACTTGCCCTTGTTGAACTTCATGAGATTCCTCTCTGCCCAACTCTACAGCCTTTCAAGGATTCATTGAAAAATGCAAGCTGGTTATAAAATCACTCAATCACTCGATGTAAAAACAAGCAACCCCAAAAAACCAAAACAAAAACCCCTCATCACCAAGACCAAAATTCTACCTACAAACAAACTAATTTACTTCCAAATAATGCCTGAATCATTTATATTTACCTTAACCCTGATGCTCGCATGGACTTCCCCAGCTGAAGGCCACGTTAGCTGTGGCCTGGGACCCTAAGCCCACTGAGGGAGCCACCTTGTAGATGGGGGCAAATCAGCAAATCAAACCTGACTGCAATAGGACCAAGACATAGATCGTGCTCTCCTCCTTCATCTGTCCTACCCTGTCCTCTGTCATGAAAGAAAGGCCTTTCAGATGGCCATTGCCTGACCTGATGTCAGGGCGTGGAGCCAGTAGTAGCTGAGTAGCTCCCAGAGGAACCAGCCCTCCACAAGAGGGGAAGGGAAATTTTCCCTGTATGTGTATGTGTAGCAAAGAGGGGAATACAGTGAAAATGAGAGTGTGGAGAAGCAGATTCTTCTTTTGCTCGTATTGCAAATGCTGGGCTGCCTGTCCTGTGGCCAGCAGGTTTAGCTAATATGTAGTGCAGAGAATTAAAGCTGAATGAATAAGAATTAGTCTGCCTGCTGCCTTGTTTTCTCTAATAGCCATGAAAAGCTCCTCTGTCTTTAGATCTCTCAAGGCAGCTAAAGTAATCGTTGGGTACATTTCTTACTGACTCAAGCTTTACTGTTTTGAAACGCACAGGACATTTGAAACGCTTAAATTGAAAGGTGAGTAGTGCCTATATACTTACCTTCCTAAAAACCAAGCAAACAAACGGTTCCCCCTCACCCACCCAATACCCAAGTGTTCCCCTGAAAAGCTGTGTGGTTACAGATATTAAAGATTAATTAACATTTTTTACTTCTTCAGGATCTCCCGATCTCAGGGCATTTTTTTCAAAGCAGCAGCTGTAAGGTCACTCTCTGGGGAGGAACAGCAAGCGTGAAACAGTGTTTGCCTATACTGCGAGAGTGTGAGGCAAAAAGTGAAGTGTCTATTTAAAAAGGTGAACGAGAAGAGTGTAATTACCAAAGCAGAATTAATTAGGGTAGCAGGATCAATTCTTTACTTGCATGCTTGCAAGAAGATCATTGGGGACTTCCTTTTTATATCTCATGCAAAAAGGAGCACTTAATACCACAGTGCTACTTAAAACCACTTTGGGATTTGGCTCTGCAGTAGTTCATAAAGAAGCAGGTTGCCTTCTTTATCGGTGCCGTTCCTGGTGACACTGTGAGGTATCATAGCTCATCCCATGCACATTCTGCCTCAAAGAAAAGCTTTACTTGGCTTATCAATGTGGTAAGTCTGGAGGCTTGTAGACTAATCGAGGCAACAGTGTGTAAATTAAACAAGACCCCAAATCAACAACAGGCAGCATAGGAAAAACTAAAATATATATGACAGTCACATATTGGGAAATCAGTTTATTTTTCAGTCTCTCTGCCAAGATCTGATTTCAGAGATGTTATGAGAGCCCCCAAGAGCGGATGGTGTTGGCAACAAGCAGTAATTCTCTCATGTGTGAGTAACTTGGAGTCTTGTCCGTAGATCCCAAAAGGTAACTTAAAGATTTAACACCAGCTTATCCTTAGAGGAAGGAGGAGGTCACTTCTGCACAGCTCTGGGACGCACAACCTTTTCACTGCTTACGTGATTTCAATTTTGAGGGCCCTGATGTGAAATGTTCAACACAGCTCCTTGTACAGCAGTCAACTTTGGATTTACGAATGTGAAATGAGAGCTTTTCTTTTTGAATTTTAAATCCTCCCAAGTAAGCTGGAAGGAGAAAAGAAGAAAAAGACTCACAAACTGGTAGAAAGTTACTTTATTTTATAAAATGCAGTTACCCCTGCCCTTTCCCCTCCCCCCTTTTCTTATTTTTTTTTTCTTATAACCGCAGAAGAGCGAGTAGAAATAAATGTTTCTCTTTCAGATAATGCGTTGCTGCTGCCTGTGTTTGCACACCGAGCGCGCTACCTCAGCAGCCAAGCTCTGCTGGATGTCATAGAACATCTCTCAGGTATCGCCTGCTTGAGCTAATTTGCATGTCTAAGTCAAGAAGTCTTCAGAGGGAATATTTAGAGGGAATGCCTCTGAATAGACAGTGCAGTAGCTCATCAAACACCGTAAGGTCCTGAGCGTGTCCCTTCTGCAAAGTACGTGTACTAGGTGTATTTGGCAGGGGTTTGCCTGGCTGCAGCGGAGGCGTGCAGCACGGAAGATGAGGATGGTGCTCAGATGTGCACTAAGCTCTCACTGGGGCATCTCAGGACCTGCCTCCAGGAAAGCTAGGGGCTAAAAATACCCTGGCTGGCTCCTCTCTTTGAAGGGACAGTACAGTAAAGGTCATGGAGCTCTGGAAGGGGCCCCTTTTCTAAAGCAAACAACCATCCTTTAGAAAAAATTGTGGCAACAGGTATTTCCGAGGATCAGTTTGTTTTGTCATCACGGGATTCTTGTTTTCCTGTTGGAAACTTTTGAGGCTAAATGCTGCAGAGCCTGAGGGTCATAGCGCAGGTGAAAACACACGTATCATGGGCAAGGATTTTGTGCAAGGCAGGATTTGGAGGCAGATGGGCAGAAGCAGGCAGTTCAGCCCAACACACTAAGGCTCCCTGCCTGTATCGCAGACACGACATTGGACTCTGAGCATTTCAGGACGTGCAAATGGTCTATTTCTGTATCAGCAGTGTCTGACACACTACAAATGCAGCAGATAATTGATTTATAGTAGTAGCTTGCTATGTCAGCAATAGCCAACGAATGGAAAAAATTATAATCTCAATATATACTAGAGACTATTTGTAACCTTGCCTTGATTAGGGCTAAATTCACTGTAAATTATGCCAGCATCTTTTAATCCAAGGTTTAATACACTTTGCCTCTTCATTATGAATCTCAAAAGGGCATGTTTAGCCATAGCGAATGTAAAAGGGCCTTTAAAGATAATTTGAATAAAGTAAATCTCCATAAACATAGAATGTAATTTTACCGTTATCTTAAACTCTTTTTCAAATACAGCACTTGAATGTAAATTGGGACTACTTTACAGAGAGCAGATATTCTCTCTGGGGTTTAGTGGGAATAGACAGATCTTTCTCTTCTGAAGCTCCATAGTGACCACTGTGTTTAATAGCATTTAAACTCAAATTGACTCCCATTTTAAAATCAGTATCATAACCCTTTTCCTGCTTACCAGAATTGTTTTTAGGTGCTTTGAGGAGCTGTTTAAGTGTTGATGACTGATGCTAGATTAACAGCATAGAGGAAATTAAGGTCCTTCCACTACAGAATAACAAGTAGTTACTGTGTAACGTTTCCACTGAACAGAAAATAAGAACTCTGTCTCCAGACCATTTCAGATTTTGATCTCTCAGCAAAATCTGCCACTCAAGGAGCCTATTGGTAGTAAATTTTTGTTTGTATTTAATATACTTCAGTTCAGAAAATGAGCTGAGAGCAGACTTCATAGAGAGTGAGAGGGAACGCTTGTTTTCTGGTTAAATTTCAGCCCCTTGTATAAGATTTTTCTATCTCTGTTCCTCTATTCGGGGAACATTGTGAGGGTAAATGCCATTAAAATTGTGAGATGCTCAAATGCCATGACAATGGGGTCCGGGTAATTATCTAAGACATCCTGAAGTTTGAAACAGCTGTTCGTTAGAAGCCACCAAGTATGAGGGGAAAAAAGCTCAAATTAGACCATTCTGCCAAAGTCATCGGTTAGTCACTGATGTTTCTAATAAAACTGTCAAGCGGCACACACCGTTTGTGGGCTGGAGTTTTGAAGCGTGGTATAATACTGCCATTTGCTGCGTGCCACTGAGCAAAGGGAACTGCCAGATTAGACTTTTGGCATTTTTCACCAAAGGTCACAAAAAAAAAAGTAATCATCCTTTTTATTAGAAATCTTTCAGTTACCTCCCTAAGCTGCATTTCAAAATACTCGGCGGCTGGTTTTGACAACTCCTTAATGGAAATAAACAGCTGGTTGACATTTTTGTCATTTGTAATGCAAAAGCAGACAGTGAAATGATTTACAAAATGTGTATGATTCACTTTGCTAAGTCTATCACAGATACAAAGCCTCTGATTTGGAGAAATTAAGGTCCTCAGAGGTTGGTGGTTCTGTTCAGTGGATGATCAGCCACTGTTGCCTGTTTCTGGATCATCAAGCTCTTAGTGTTTGCTGATATTAGCCAGAAAAGGCTTCCAAGAACCAAAAATAAAGGTAGGTACTTTTGTTTGTGTTAAGGTTGTTAAGAAGCTTGTCTCTCTTATCCGACAGTGCTTGTGACATCTGTTTATCCCCGGAAACCCCAAGCCATCAAGCAGTATGCCCTGCCTACACTCTGGTTCTTCCTGGGAAACGGAGTCACGCGTGTCCGAAGCAGCAATGCCAGGGCTGCGCTCACCAGGCTTGCAAAGAGCTTGTACCAAGTGATGGGCTCCAAGCTGAAGGAGTATGCCGCCAGCCAGCCTGAGCGTGTGGTGAAAAACATCTCGGACATTTTGGACCTGTAGGTCGGGTGAAGGCTTGGTGTGCTTCAGGAAGCTGACGGAGAGGTGTTGAGTGGGACAGTGTAAGAGTCGGTCCGAAGAATAGTATTGTCTCAACATTGCCATCAGGAACTTGGATTGATACCAAGACATAAACACTGTGAGAGACAGAACTGCATGGTACAAGGAATACTATGCCACTCTCGGTCCGAAGAATAGAAAGAACTGCATGGTACGAGGAGTACTATGCCGCTGAGCACAAAAGATGGCTCCTTAGCAATGAAATTTAGGAGATCTTCTTCCCACCAAGGATCATGATGATCGGGACGCTGCCTGAACCTGGGACCATAGGGACGCCTTGGACCCATGGTGGTAGCTGTAATTCTCTTTCCTGTCTTAACTTTACCTTTTCTTCCCTACCTATCAATCTTTCTGTCTATCTGTCGTGGTTTGAGCCCAGCCAGCAACAAAGAACCACGCAGCCGCTCGCTCACTGCACCCCCCACCACCACCGGGACGGGGAGGAGAATCAGCAGAGAAAGGGGCAGCCCTCGTGGGTTGAGGTAAGGACAGTTTAATACAACAGCAAAGAGAGAGAGAGAACAGTAACAATAACAACTATAATGCTAACAAGAGAGAATACAAACGAGTGATGCACAGCACAAGCGCTCACCACCCGGAACAGGAACCGGAGCCGCCCCGCGCCATTCCCGGCCTCACTTCCCGCGCCGTGCCTGGGCTGTGGACTGGGCATGACGGCAGTGGGATCGAATACCTGCCTGGCTGCTTTGGGTCAGCTACCCCCCTGCCAGCGTTCTGGGGAAAATTAACTCTATCATAGCCGAACCCAGGACACTATAGCACGCTGCTTTACGGGCAAAACAATAAAGTTGCACTGTTTGATTGATGCATAACTCCTTGGCGTCGTCACCTTGATTTTTTGCACTTTGAGATCGCAGAAAACGAACCATCACTCGTCCACAGAGTGGACCATGACAGACAGGTGGAGGCAAAGGTGGATGTGGCAGTGACATTGCATTTATTCTGTGTGCTTGAAAAATGGGATTTATGCAACAGTTTACAGCTACATAAACCTAGTACATTTTGACGTAGGCTTTTAAAAAACAATAACAAATGAAAGGAAGTATTTTTTGGAAGTTTTATATCTTGAGCTCATCTTCCCTAAGAAGCTTGCATAGATACCAACAAACCCCCACCTGTGTGTAAATGCAATTTGTAACTGTAAAAAAGAAAATAATTTATTTATATACATACTTAGAAAGCAAGAGATGTGTAGATATATATATATATTTATTTGCAAAGTAAGAGATGGACTTTGGAAGCTTTGGGGCTATAGGATTAGATGGCTTGACTCAGGAAGTAGAGAATGAGAGACCAGGACCTGCTCGCCCGGAGGATATGCCGTGGGGTTATCAGAGGATCTGCAGCTCACTGTATGTGCCAGTGTACACCACAGGTGCCAAGCTACCAGGTGCCCCCTTTACAAGTCTTTGGTAGCAGCTGGTGCAGTGGCAGATACCTGAGATGTCCAGGTCAAGCTAAGACCCCCAGTCCCATGACAGCAGAAGTCTCCCCAGCTGCGCTGAAGTTTTCTTCCCGTTTCAGGGATGCCTCTTGTCTGTAGTCCCATGTGGTCCCCTGTGCAATGGACTGATGTGGCGAGGTGATCGATATCATCCGACTGCCTCCCAGCACCTTGGGCCACCCCTGGGGAGGTGCAGGAGAGGGGCTTGGGGCAGGGGGCTGTGCTACCTTGCGGGACAGCTGAGTGACACATGGGGTGCTGGGCAGTGAGTGGGCTGAGGGTGTCCTACAGAAGCTGGGGGGAGGTAAGCAGTGGGCAGGCATTGTGGGACAAGGTATAATTTTTTCAAATATATACATTTTCTAGATGTCTTTCTTCATCTTTTGAGAAGAGAAAGGTTTGCCTTATATACGGTCCAATAAAGCACTTTTGAACCTGAGATTCAGGAAACAGAGTGAGGAAGGGATGTGCCAGTCCTTCACCGTACAAAAGTTTGGCAGCACCAAGGGGGGGGAGTGTTGAGAGAAGAGAGGGAGGGCTGAAAGCAGCAGATGTTCATGCATCTGTATAGTCAGATATGAAAACAGAGCCACCTGATGTATGTTCATGTAAGGTTCCATATACTGTCAGAGTTCTGAAAGAAAGAAAAATTGACGTTTTGAGGCAGAAGAAAAAAATAGGAAAATAACAGCATGAGACACACTGGGCCTGTGGAAGGTTAAAAGAGCCTTGACAGGTTCTCAACAGGTACAAGGACCTTGTATGAAGCTGGGAGGCCAAAGAATACTGCAGGGAGATCTGCCCATCCCAGGGGTCTTAGGGTCTTATGTTATTTGCTGCAATGTTTGGTACGTCTAAAGCTGTAAAGGCTGCCCAGGGAAGTTGTGGAGTCTCCTTCTCTGGAGAGATTCAAAACCCGCCTGGACGCATTCCTGTGCAACCTGCTCTAGGCTAACCTGCTTTAGCAGGGGGGTTGGACTAGATGACATCTAGAGGTCCCTTCCAACCCCTACCATTCTATGATTCTATGATTCAGGACTCCAACTTGTCATATCTTAAGGAATCTCTTTTTAGTAGAGTACTAAAGTGGCAACATTTTTTAGTAGACTCTTCTAAAATGTTTTTTTTTCCCTGCTGTTTTTTGTTTTTCACTCCCAACTTTTGGTAGCAGGGAGCACTCAGGAACTTATCTTTGTGGAGTCTTGGCATTGTGATCTAGAGACCAGTGAAACAAAATCACTCAACAGCACTTTGTCACTGTTAAGCAGGTATTCTTTAATGCAGCGCTGGGCACACGGGGGATCCTTCCACCAACGGGCGCAACAGCTGCCCTCAGCGGCTGAGTTTTAAACACTTTTAATTACATATTCATCAGTTTTTCAAACTGAGACAAAGAAATGTCATACATACCTAAATTAGCTCCACTTTCCTCATGCATATATGCTAATTGACTTTTGCGCAAGCGTATTATAGCACTCGGGTGGTCTCAGGTGGTCATCAGCTGGATCTTCATCCCCTCTTAGGCACTTCCTCACTTGTCTGTTCATTGACCTCTCTCCTTTGCACAGGCTCAGTTCTCGTTGTTCTCATTACCATGCCGCAAGACTAATTCTGACCAGATGAGAGTCAGTAGTTCCCCTCTTGTCATGTCATGAGCATTCCTCAGGGCTAGCAGTTTCTTCTCTTATCTTGTCCTTGTATTCCTCATTTGCCGAGCTGGCACCTCAAGAGTTTAGTTGGTTACTCCAATCCACAACCAACCACAGCTGTGTTAGTATTACTCAAACATACAGTTAATGATACATCCTATGGCTACAAAACCAATAGCGATATATTCTGTAACTATTAGACCAACAGTGATACAGTCTATAACCATTACGTTCCTTTTCACCAGAGACCTGGCTCTGAAACACCCGTGTCTCTGGGGATCCTGCAGAGCCTGGTGGAAGTCATAGCGCTTGCAGATCTGCTAGAGTATTTCAGAGTTTAGCATCTTGAGAATTTTTTCTAACAGCTTGCCAGAAACAGGAACAGTCTGATAGCATGTAGTTGTTTTGCAGGTGTGATGGGCTCTGCAGAGTACACGTGAGTGCACAAATGCTAAGGGTGAAATGCTGGACAGTGTTAGAGGGTGGCTGAGTTTAAATAGCAGGTCTTGAACTATGTCACTTCATGAAGCACCTGCAGTTTGCTACCGGCCAAGATCTATTTTAAGTGGCATTTTTTTTTTTTTTGGCATCTCGAGAGGGCCTCCTGCTTGTGCTTCTTCTACCTCAAAAGTTGTTCTTGCTGTTTCCCTTTTCTGCAGATCACTCCCTCTGGAGCCCAGTAAATGCAGCTCTGCGCAGGCTGCTTTTCCTGGGCTCAGTAAAGCTCTTTGGTTTTGCTTTCTCCTTGGCTGTGCTTGAGCCCTTGGGAATGCGTGTGTGGGAAGTTTCTGCCCTTGGGAGAAAATAAGCTTTTGTGCACGTCATCAGAGGCCTCCCAGAGCCTGTTTTTATGCATTTAGTTGTAGCGCCTGCAAAGTAGGTTTGAAAAGTAACCCATGTAACTGGTTTCTTAACTTTGTGTTGGCCTCAAGTGGTGCTTTCATGCATACTGTTCACCACAGTGGATGAGAATAAAGCGTTGCCTGCTTGTACCTATTTTCTCTCTAGGTGTTTCATTTTTTTAACTCTCCAGCTAACACAGTTTGCCTGTGAGAGGGGCCCTCCTACCACGGCGAGATCAAATTTAGCTGACAATGTGACTGTCTGCAGAAACAGGCAGAGGGGTTAATGGGTAGGCGTTAATTCAGCTCAGGTGAGCTCTCCTGCCACATGTTTTCGCAGGTGCGCGTCTCAGAAGTTATTAAGAGGTTTTTGGATGATACAAAGAAAAGGCAGAGCAGTGTTGGACCTTCTTCCAGCACTGGTAAGAATTTAAGTATTTATTTTTTCTAACATTTTATTATAATTTTATCACAGAAGTCTCACCAGAGAGGAGACTGCAAGCTGTGCCTACAGGGCCAGTTTCATTCATTTAATTACTGCATTTAATGTGCAGTGCAGCTGCTAACCCACAGAAGTTAGTATAGCAGAAGAAATGTAAGGCAGTCGTGTACATTGGCTTACTCTTACCCTATGACCTGCCAGAGCCCCCAGACAGACCCTGGCTTTCATGGATGGATCCTCCTGCTTGCTGAAGGTAAGAGTTGTGGTCATCAAGCAAAGGTGGGGGAGAAAAGGTAAGATGGCTTCTACCATAAAGGAGTGAAGAAAGCTTACATTCCCCTACAGAGTAGGAAAAGAGTGGTCTTGTGCCATCTCCCTGTGCAAGGGGGCATTAGATCTCTGAAGTTCCCTGAGCAGAGAGACCGGTGCTATGTACTCTAAATCCAGTCTGCAAAATTCATCAAAATTTTGGGGCATTTTCTTCTCACCAAGAGTCAAAGCACATGCCTGGCGGCATGGCTCTCTGCTCCTCAGAGTGCTCATGCCATGCAAAAGTGTTAGCTGGACTCTGAATCTCCCTGTGGAAATGCAACCACAAACCCCTGCAGGAATGTAAATGCAATGTAAATGTAAGGAAGACTTTGGGGATGGGGATAGTATGGAAAAATGAATGGCAAATAGGGAGGGAGGACAAGGAAGGATGGACCCAAAGTATGGTGTGGAGGCTGAAGGCTCCTGTTGTAAATAACGTCAATGCTGCCTCATGATGCTGCTGTGAGAGGTGGAGCAGAGAATTAAGGAATGCACCTGAAGGGAGCTGCTTTTGCAGATGTGCAGCTGGGTCACGGAGTGTAACAAGGTGGTTCTGGTAGAATTTGCTCTTGCCAAGGTTAAAGGTGGGCTTGGGAGCCAGCTGCTGAAGTCTCTCTCTCAAGCAGAGGAAGGGGGGCTGCACTGAGGTGGCTGTTTTCATCATTGTTAAATAGTGATGATGGGAATAAAAGTGGTTGCATTGCTACCAGATCTCTGACAGCTGACACTGAATCCTGATACTGTGGTACTGCCTTTGATACAGGCAGAGGTGAGAAAACCACTCTAGTTAAAATTAGAGTTGACCTGGACCTTTAAGCCTCCACTCTGCCTTGGTATCTTTAGCTGAAAAAATCAGTAACTTTGGCCGACAAAGTGCCCCCGTATATCCTTAAAAGCCTACCCCTGCACCCCCCAATAGTTTTTGAATGCAGTTGGTGGTGGTAAAGGAGCTTGTAAAGCCTCTCTCTGTGCTGATAGCAGTGCTCTGGATAAATGAAGACTGTGCTACTTTCATAGCCATTTAGCGTGTTTCACCTCTGCTGCACTTGAGAGCAGAAAGTAAAAACTCTGTCCCCTCTGGAGACTGTGGTGAAAGCTGCAGGACGTGCAGGTCTGTCACTACCTGCTGCTGGGTCCTGGAAGGGACGTACATGCCCAGCCTCCGGCACTGCAGTTAAGCCCAGGCTCTCAAGCACAGCCTGGAATTTCACATCCCTTGTGATTCGACTGCTGCTGCTCCAGCTTTCTCTACAGATGCATGCACATGTATGCACACACGTCTGTGCATGGAGACACTTCCTCTACACAATAGTCCCCCTCTGTGTATACTGTCAGTGTATGTAATATATTAGGCTGTAAAACCGCTCTGTGTTGACACATTCTGTCAGAGCAAATACTCGAATAGTAGTACATGTTATTTCAAGAAGAGAAATTTGCTATACTAATAAGATTACTTTCATACGGATATAATTGTGCCACCACTAGGATCTCTATCGCTTTGACTGCCGTATTATTCTAGTAGATTTTTATTTTCGGTATCACCCAGTGCAAACAAAATGTGCTCCCGTTTCCCCAGGAACAGGTGCCCTCCAGCTGAACAGCCCGATGGCTCTGGTAGGTGCCCGTGCGGGCTGGACCTTTGCAGCTGTGGGACCTCTCTGTGCAGTCTGGCAGCTGTTAATACTCCATTTGAAGGTAATGGTAACAGTGTGCCCCTCTTCTACCAGCCCTGTGCAGAACCAGTAGTTCACATTTCACACCCGTAGGAAGCTATTTTTTGTCAAACTTAGACTCCTCTTGTCCCAGTAAGAGTTGGCCTAAAATCTTCTCCAGTGCGATTCCAAGAAGGAATAAATCTGTTCCACTATATCATTTCCTCACTGGCCCTCTCCTTTTCCAATTTTGCCATGGCTTCTTTGTGTCATCTGCTGCTGCTATTGATTATTTGGCGTTACAATGGTGCTATTTATTTACATAGAATCATGGAATACCAGGTTGAAGGGCCCTCAAGGATCATGTGGTCCAACCCTTCTTGACAAAAGCACGGTCTAGACAAGATGGCCCAGCACCCTGTCCAGCTGAATCTGAAAAGTGTCCAGTATTGGGGAATCCACCCCTTCCCTGGGGAGATTATTCCAATGGCTGATCGTTCATTGTGAAACATTTTCCTCTCGTGTCCAGTCAGAATCTTGTACCCATTACTCCTTGTCTTTTCCATGTGACTCCTTGTAAAAAAGGAGTCTCCATCTTCTTTGTAGCCACCCTTTACGTACTGCAACATGGTGATGAGGTCTCCCCTAAACCTTCTTTTCTCGAGGCTGGACAAACCCAATTCTCTCAGCCTTACCTCCTATGGCAGCCTTCCCAGTCCTTTCATCATCTTTGTGGCCCTTCTCTGGACCCTCTCCAGCCTGTCCACGTCTTCTTTGTATAGTGGGGACCAAAACTGAACACAGTATTCAACGTTTGGGGGACAATGTACCCAAAAGGTGCTGTACAGAATAAAGTTTTCCAACTAGATGTATTCCATGCTCACAATAGACCTGAACAAAGAAAACTTGGCCCAAATCCCAAAGCTTTGCATATTTGCAATCTGAGTAATTGCTGGCTCATAGCTGTCTTCAATCACAATTTTGTATGTTAGAAGAGAAAATGTATTTCACCTTTCATCAAAAGATGCACTGCTTTTGAAAAAGCATACATATGTATATTTACTCAGGACAGCAGTCAAGTGGTGTTGTTTGTAACTTGTTTGCAAAAGGATGAGTTGACCATGAGGCCAATAACAGGTGAGAAGAGTTTCTCAAATCTATTTATACTCCAGCCTGGGTGCCATTCAGCCCAGAGCTATGTGATAATTTATTGCCGTGGGCCAGCGCTTGCCAGCGTAATGAATTCCTGCGTAGCTGGAACAAGCACTGCTGGGTTTGGCTCCCGCTCTTTGTGGACTGTGTGATCATTGACAATTCTGCCTTTTAAGAAATTGTTTAACAGTTTCATTTCATAATCATTTAAATCTTCTAAACTTACATTTTAGTTTCTAGCTGCCATTATTGCTCTGCCTTAGGGAAAAACACTTCACAGCCCGGTGCAAACAGTAACATCTTGACAGATAAGTCTGCACGTTTGCCAGCTCCTGACTTTACAGAAGAAAACGCATGTGATGATGTGCTAATTAGGCTTCTGAAGGAAAATTCTATTTTATGTGGCCATGTGTGTTTGCTTAGCTATGGATCTAATTTTGGCCTAGTAAAGCCCGGGTGGGGTAGCACATTGCAGTGCAGAACACTCCATGAGCTTATAGGGTTGCCATTACCAGCACAGTGAATGTGTCCTTTTGGGTTTTCCTTGGAGATACTATTAGGGAAATAACCTGCCTGTTTACCCCCCTCCCCGCCCTGGTGTTCTTGCAGATCTTTTTAATACATCGTAGTAAATGCAGTGAAACTTTACGCCTACCTGCACACCTGCTGTTTGAAGGGTGGCATTTTTTTCTCTCCTTAAAGTCATTGCTCTTTCACACCAGAAGCATTTCTTAGTCTTCAAACATGGTAGTAAACAAATGTGGATGATGCATGGTCCTCCCAATGATGCTTCGGAGTACTGGTAAGTGCTTGGCTTATAAAACAAAATTTAGATACAGCTTGGGTCTGGGCTCAGTTTTACGCAAATTTAGGAGAAAATAAAATTTGAGATGGAAAGCTTGAGATAATTGGATCCACTGGGCCCTGTGCTAGCTTAATGCTTACCTTTTTGCAGGACTGGCTTCTCATCCCAAAATGGGTGGGTGGGAGGCGATCAGCCCTGGCGCTGTTGTTCTGGAGCAAATCAGTCTCCTGGGAAGCATCGTCCAAAGAACAGAGAAGCTTGCACGAGTCCTAGTCTCTTTTTGGCTCCAAAGAGTCTAAACTGAAACTATCAAAGGACTCTTTAAAGTTATTAGTACGCTGCTTATTTAAAGAAGCACCTTTCTATTTTTGCTGCTTTGTAAACAGCCTCTGAAGAGGTTACAACCAGCTTCATCGTGTGTTGGGAGTAGACAGGCTGCAGAGCCTGACAGCCAAGGGGAACTGGGAACTCGCTGAGCATCTAAACGCCTACTGCACTCCTCATGCTGTGGTGTTTCAGTGGCTTTTATTCTGTGGAAAAGCTTAATCTAGCTGTTTGGCTGTCAAGGGAACTTTATAGGGCTGGAAATGGGAAATTGTTGACTTGCCTGGGCTAGCAGACCTGAGAGATGCAGTACGTGCTTTCTCCTTCTCTTGGCTATTGGTAGGATAAATAGCTCTGAAGTACTGAGTTTTTCAACATCAAGAATGTAGTATTGTGGGGTTTTTTTAATTGCCCATCGTGTTTTCTAGATTATTTCTTTATTTTTCACCTTTGAAGTACCCTGTTATGAGCTGTTGTTAATATGCTACGTGGACTGATACGAAATTTGTCTAAGACTCAGAATTAGGTAACTGCTTAGCAGGAGTCCTGTGTCTTATCAGGTGCTCAGCTGCAGAGCACTGTGTGACAGCAGGGCATCCCTGATGCTCCGTGTTCCCTGGCTTACCCACATGAAAAAATGTGCGTGGAAACCTACTTGTATGCCGGGTCTCTTATGATAATTAATGCATGTATGTATATGCATGGGTTTTCTCTGAAATATAAAGGCGAAAGGAACTACATGGATGTCAGGTTATTGATACAAACCTAAATATTCAAAAAAGTCCAGGAAGATGTATTGCCTTTTGCCCTGCTTGTCCACATTAACTATATTTACAAGCAAGGAGACAGAAAGCTTCAAAGTGGAGGAAAACATTTAAAAGTTAAAAAATAAAGCCATTGTATTGTACTGGCAGGTTTAATTTCCAGTTTGAGTGTAAGAGATATTAAACTGATATTAGTTACAGGAGAGGGGTAAGGCTGCAAGATGGAAATTGCCCCGTTATATTGGCTTCTTAGAGTCACATTTAAAAGCCAAGCAGCTAGTGAATTTGTTGGTTTAGGTTTTATCTGTAGAGTAATCTTGGCCTTGCTACATATGTTTGTGTGTCTGCTGGAATGCCTGGAAGGTTTTGTTCACAGCTTTACGGTTACTGCTCTGGGGAAGGACGGGCCTTTGTTAGCATCCTTAGGCTTCAGCTTTGGTTCAAGGCCCAATGGTTCAGGAGTGATAGCAGTAGCAATAAATGAAGGGCAGCCTATAAAACTGAAAGCTTTCAGTTTCTCTTTAGTTGCTATATAATCAACTCATCTATGCCTCAAGGAAAACTTTATTAAAGCAGGACAGATTCATACGGAGTTAGATAAGCTTATCGCCCCTTTCTCCTTTAAAATAACCTTGATAAAGGGTGTACTCTACACAGTCTAACTTCAGAAATCCTCACAGCATTGCTTAATGCAGTCACAAAGCTGTATATTAGCAAAGAAAGAGAAAGTAATATGATGAGGAGAGGTAAGAGGTCAGATTTTGAAATTCAGAATGTCTGTAAAGTGAAGAGAAATTAGGGGCGGCGAGGGCTGTAGGTAATTTTGTGCTAGCAGTGATGGAACAGGAGAGATGCAGGGCGGGAAAATGTGAGGTGAATGGAAATGGGATCAGAGTGGTAACGCAGTCCTGGGTCTTGATCACCTTGTCCTGCTGAGGATTTACTGTCTGTACCTACACATCTTTTTTTGATATTAATATTTTCGTTATCATGCAAAAAAGGGCAGTGGGCAAGAAATGCAAACTTGGGATCTTTGCCCCCAGTTTTCAGATGATCCAGTATACAGTTGTGAGTTTGTATGAACCTTCACCTTTACCTGAGGACAACACAGAAGTGAGCACCTAATCCATACTGCAAGCATTATGAAAACTTCAGGATCTTGCCCAGGAAGAGCAAAATCTCAGTTTGAAGTTCATGCCTGCAGATGCAATATGCATCTCTACATGCTGTAGTCATGGTGGCACTGAGTGTATTTGATGTGGAAGGATTAATGATTTGCTAATCTAGAAGGATTTCTCTTCAGGAGTTTTTGGCAGTTCCTTACTGATGAAACATGACAGTAAGAACAGGTTACTTTATCTCTGTTCCGTGATTTCTTTCCTTCCTATAGCAAAGGGGATAACCTCTTGGAATATTCTTCTTAATGTTAAAACTTCATAAATTATTATGAAATGCCTTGGATATTAAGAGGTGTGGCAGTGCAAACACTAATATACTGTTTTTATTGATAACCTGCATAGCATTCTCAACCTTATTGGTAATACCTGGGGTAGTTCTTGAAGTCAAATAAAGCAACTGGAATGTGCGTAGTGCTTTGGTGTTCTAGTCATCTTCGGATGCTGAGGGTATGAAATGACAAGTCCCTTAAAGGTTTGAGATTTGAGCAGTGTCACTGTAAGCAAAGGCAGCTGCCAGCTTGTTAAAGGTCTGCAGATGAAGGGCAGCACGGAGTGTTAGCTGCTGTTTTCACAGCTATGAAGCCTTAGTTGGAAAACTGATACCGCTTGGCTCTGTGTTCAGACTCCACTGCAGTGGGTGCACTCTGATTTTAACCATTAGGACAAAACCACTACCCCATGCTCAAGTTAGCTGTGGTTGTACATAGAAGCTTTCTGAGTACAAAACTGCCAGGTAGCTCAAGCTTAAATCACGGCAGGGGAGGGGTGGAAGCACAACTAACCTGTGCTCTGGTGTGTCAGTGCACAGGCTGGATCTTGTAGCCTAAAAAAGACATATTTGCTTAATGGAAATGCAACCTAAATCAATTGATGTACCAGTAAAGCACAAAACAAGACAAGCTTGCGCTCGGGTGGGGAAGAAGGAAGCAAACAGACTTTTTATAGCACAGGGCACTAGTTAGTGCACTAAGAAAGGAATCAACAGTATAACATTGGGCTAAGATTTAAGGTGGTTGCATATAGAATGTAAGAGAGATCAAACTCATACCTTGCATATAAAAACTCTGATTTATTTATATCAGCAAAAAAAAAATCTTAAAGTTGAATATGGTCTTATAAAACAGTTGTAATCCATAAACGTTGTATTCATGAAAAATTGAAGTGCTGTCCAAAAAACCTGTAATGTAAACAAAAAAAAGTATTTTTTTAAAAAAAGTGGTTATCCAAACTGTCATTTCCTGCATACTATAGTTACTCTTAATCTCATACTTGCAATACAAATTTAAGGTAAACACCTTACTTGCAAGAGTCCTGTAAATGAACTGTACTAAAAGAATCTCTTAGCTATACGTAGTCATGAGTTCATGTTACAAACTTGTAGATCACTCCTGGAGAAGCTCTGTTAATTGAATACAATGCTTGGTTTGCTGCAGCATCCTTAGGGCAGCATCAGGATCCTTCAGTAGCTGCAGTGTTTAGGTGGGGTTGTGTTTGCAATGAGGCTCCTGATGACCACAGCCTTAGTCAAAGCTGTGGTAGAATGCCAGATCACGTACCACATCTTCAGGGGAGCCTGTTTTTTGGGGAAAGATGCTTTGGCTGACTCCATGTCCAGCTAGCACACATGTGAGGAGGTTTACAGCTTGATCGCTGAAGTGAAGTGTTGCTCCACGTGCTGCTGCAGCTCTTGCACCACAGAATTTAGTGCTTGGGGGATATAAATAAACATTTTTGCTTATCACCCATCATGGATGCTGGGAAATTTCAGCATGGAACCATAAAGAGATTTTATGATTGTAGTAGCTGAGCCAAAGCTGTCCTCCCACTCTGTTATGTTTTCATCTTCAAAAGCTACATTTAGGCACGCAAAGTGCCGGTTTTCTGCTGTCGTATTTCTATTCTGGGTGGTTACTGCCAGCAGAACAGACTAACCCAAAATGCACCAAAAATGTGTTTATGTATGCAGCTGGGAGAGAACTACACTTCTGATGAGGGGAAGACTGGCCTGCAGAGTTTGCCCTGCTGATGGTCTTTGCAGTATCTCCCTGGTGATTTTCCAGCTTGATAGGGGATGGTGCATCTGCCTGCGTGACTGGAAGGTGGATCTGTCGACATCTCCTAGCTGTTCACTACAGGTATGGCTGCTTTGCACCTCAAGCTCACAAACCTCTGACAATCCAAAGCATCTATTCACTGTGAGTTACTTCTTTATATTCAGCCCTCCACCTTAAACATAACCATTAAGGTTTCTTTGTGTCTGTGGCATAAAACGGCACTGAACTTACTGAAAGACAGTTGTGATTAAGGCACTAGCCTAAAACTCAGGAGTTCAGTATCCAAAGGGTTCCCTTGTACAACCTAAGTTCCCCCATCATGAACGTGGGCAGGAAGGGTTAAAAATCCTATGTCAAGGTGAAGCGCCCAGATTCCACCATCATGAAATCTGTAGGAGAAATTAAAACTAGTCCTATCAAAATAGGACTACAAATGGCTTTTTTTTCTGGATCGTCTTCTGTACTAAAGTTACATATGAAAACATGTCAAATTAAATTAATTAAAATGACTTTAATTAAAAGTGGCATCTTAATCAGTTAGGTGAGCAAGATCCAGTAAATTCTGAAACTGTATTCCATTGGGGGCTGTAAAAGCCTGGGATTAATTGACTGTAAATAACTTGCTTTTTTATGAAGAGTCTGTCCAGGCTCTTCAGTGAAATCACAATAAATCCCCTCAAACTGCATAAATCAGAATATAAACCTGTTTCGAGAAGAACAGGATTCTCTAAGGCAGCATTATCTTCTTTTATGAAAAAGAAGATATATGTCCTTAGGTGCCTCAGGATTTATAATGTTGTTTGATTGGGCTATTACAAAACTACTGTAATCAGGATTAAGCCTTGTGCCCTGGAAACTAAAGGTGATGAGATTATGTGATAATCAAAGGTGATTTAGAAGATCAAAGCCTTTTTGAGCAAATAAGATCCCTAATTTCATTCCTTTAAAAAGGGTTATTTTGTTTTAGCTTGTATTTGACCTTTTTCTCTCTCTGCATGTTGGTAAATACCTAGTGTGAAGATGTGGCTTTGCTGAAGCCATTGATGTTTTTGCAAAAAAACCTCAATCCGTTCGGGATTTTACCTCCCCCATGAAAATGTCACAACAGCTACTTCTTACGTAACTGAAACTGTGATGCCTCCTGAATAAATAGCATGTCAAATAGTGACAATTTCTGATAATTTTTGAACTCCTTTATACAGTGAAACAGTGAAACAAAAGGCTCGTCAGCAGGTCCTGTTTTTATCAAATCAATTGCCTCAGACTCACCCAGGTGCAAAGTGTTTCTTTTGCTCAAAGTGGATCTTTGAGTTAAACCATGAAAGGCAATCCAAAAGAGAAGCAGCTGGCTACCACTCTGCTGGTATTTCCTTACATTGTTGGGGCCAGTTTGGGTTTTTAGGTGCAATGCCATCGTATTGTTTCCTCGCGAGAAAAAAAATGAAGTCATGTTTTGGAGGCTTGGGTAAGGCTGCTTCCTACCTCTGGGGCTTCTGGCTTTGCTTGTGCCTCTGCCTTCGCGGGTGCTTCTGCTGTCAGTCCCTCTGCAGCCCCTGGCCCACGACATAGAGCTCGGGGTGGGAAGCAGATCTGTTGGACTCTTTGATTTCAAGGACGCAAGGGCTGTTCCAAGAGTCGTCTGCTTTTCTAGGGCTCTCCTCCAAGCTGCAGAAGGAAAGATGCTTAAGTTAAGATGCTAATGAATCATGAGTTTTTAAAACAGCGCTGATTACACCACGTTAGCCCATGAAGCAGACGTGCTGCACGATATTGTACCATTCCCTGTCTCCTCCTGTATACTTGCTCTTTATATGCACCATGCAGGTTTTATTCCTGTGATGCCAAATGTGCTGTACTGTTCCATCCCAAAACTCTATTGGGAAACATTTTTGTTTAACAGGAGATCAGCGTGAATCTGGGTTCACTTGCAGATGGCACAGATTTGAGCGGAAAGTCTTGTTCCAGTCTCCACTGGAGGAAAGGTCTTACCTCTGTTACGCATCTGCTTAGCGTGGTTCCAGTGATTTCTGAGTATGCCTGTGGGATGTGCATTCTGGTGGTATAAATCTGTCACTCCGAAGACAGGAGAACTGAGACACAGAAAGTGTAAATGTTGTTCCTGAGGCTGTGCTGGCAATCTCTAGGGTCACAGGGACTTTATGAATCAAGATTGATTATAGCAGTGGAGCTAGTAATGAATATCTCACACCATGGGTCTTCATGTTGACGTGTGCCCTGTGTTGCTGTAACTAATTAAAGGTGAGCATAGGGAAATATCCCAGAGTTATCTGGGAATCATTATTGTATTTTAAGTACATAAACTGCTAAACAGAATTAGCTTTCAACTACAGACAAGCTGTTATGCTCCTATTCTGACTGCTAGGACTTTAATGATTTGAACTGCTGAATGAAGAGATTTGTGATACGTGACCAGTCATGAAACTAATCTGGATTCAAATATCCCACAATTGCAGAAGGTCTCACTTGGGGTACTTGCTTTGGGCCTGAAGCAGTCAACCCAATCCATTCTCAAGCCCTCCTTGAGCAGTATCTTAAAGGCAATACCAATTAATCTTCTATTAGATTAGCGGTCTCAATGAAACATTACTTCGTTTAACTGCACACACAGAGATCCCATTGCAGACTAATAGGATTTCTATGAGCAGAGCAATTGGACATGTTATACCTCGATAAAATGCCAATAACTGCAGATTGCTGTCAAATGACCAAGCTTAGAAACCAGCAAAGTTAGCTCAGTCTATCCATCCGCAGGCTGTCCAAATGGGAACCAGTTGTACTGGCTTGAGCACTGAAACCGAAACTCTTGTCCAGGCGCCCTAAGGCGCAACACAAAAGCTCTAGCTCCAGCCCTAGTTACGGCCAATGATGTTGTAAGTCCTGATATTCCTTAGAGCATGGGATGGGCAGGAGACATGCTTGGGAAAGGAGTGCTTCTTGCCTTCTAGGGGAGCAGTGAGTGTGCAGGTGACACGCAAATCTGCGCACAGCACTGACGTTTAATGCCTGGCAATGCTAGTTAGCAAAATGAGATGGAAGTCACCTCTTCTTTTTGTATTTCTGCTAAAACGGGGTGGGTGGGAGAGGGGACTCAGCTGCCTGATGAAGAACATGTTGCTTCTATAAGCTCCTGCCAGATTATCTTTAGCAATCCGCCTCTCCTTCTCAGCAAATGGAAGTTTTAATTGGGCATGGAAAAACTGGAGGTATATATCCCAGAGTTTGGGAACTTGGGAGAAACTGGCTAACTCGCTGATTTTGAAAATGTTTCGCCTATAAAAGAGTGGTGCTATTGCAGGTTTGACTGTCTCCCCTCCCTCCCACGACTAGTGCTTGGGGCTGCTAATGGCACACAAAACCACTGCACAGACAAAAGAAACGCATTGTTATATTTGGAGAGGGTGAGGTAGAGCAAGGGAAGGAATGAAGGAAAGGAGACTGACAGCTGGGTGGGAATAGCTTGTTGATTTGGGACCAGATTCAAACATGGCCAGAATGAAGAGGTTTAGGTATACAACATCTGGTTTAGGGAGATATTTTGAAATTTCCCTCTGTCAGCTGAATGAAATGCGAAGCAGAGGAAGCCCTGGATGCTTAATGAAGTTGAAAACGAAAGATGGATCAGAGCGTGGTGATTTGTCTGTTACGGCATCTGCTATAAGAGCAGGGTTGGCATCTGTGCATGGGGATGTGGTGCTCACACCTGTGGCAACTGCTCTGGTTCTCAGTGGGAGGACACAACAAGCAGTGATGTGAGGGGCTCTCAGAGCTTTTGCCATGTGCTGATTGCTAAAATGGTCGTTCTCTGCCCATCTGCACATTTGCTGTGATAGGCGTATTAGGCCATTCAATGCAAGGTCTGTGAAAGTTTTCTCCAGGCAGCTCGTTTTAAGTGTAAGAAAGTACACAGTAGTATATTGCATCTTAAATCAATGCATGTGGTAATTAATGGGCTAAATTTCCCTTTGGCTTCTATTGATATAAATTCAGACTAAGTCAGTAGGACTCCTTTCGATGTCCGTTTCATATAAATGGTAAGGTGAATTTGGCTCAGGATATATTCTGTTCTTCCAAAATGCTGTATATCCTAACACTAGGATATATATTTTTTTCATGAAAAGGATGATTTTATTTACGGTGGTTTTTTAATATTACTCTCTATGCTCTGACAGACTACAGTAGAAAGATAATACACCCCATTGAAGCATAAATTAGCTAAGAATTTGTAGTAGACTGTTTTTAAAATTCATCCATAAAACTGTCTGGGCTTTTGTCTTGCAAGGTTTGACATAAAGCCTCTTTTGAAAACATTTATTTCTGCTAGTGGGCACTGGAGTAGACAAAGCTGACTTCACACAGTACATAACACCAAAAGAAAACCCAGCAACAATGTACAGGACATTAAGGAAATCTTCAAATTTCAGAATATAATGCAATAATATTACAACAGGGAATGCAAAACAGTTTGCATTTCTCAGGATTTTTTGCATGTTTTGTTCAGCACGTCCCTCCACTGACAGTGTGGGAAACTTGGTCCTTGTTCTGTATTTGGGGAGGGAATGCCTGGACAACTGACTTCAGTATCCACAACTGTCCCTGTACTCACAATGCACTGAGTGCTTGTGCGCTTACAAATAAAATTTTATTTCCTGTTAGGGTTGCTCTTACAGTACCTACTCACGGGGATGATTCATGTGATTTCAGCTGTTCTGTGGCAAGAGTAAAAATACTCCTTGCATGAGGAAAGTATACTTGAGGAGGGTCTTAATCCTCTAGCGTATCTTAGAGCTTAATGGACTTAAACATCCTAAGATGCTAAGAAACTAGAACAACACCACTTTGTACTTACAGGCTATTATACTGATCTTTGAGTATTTCCAAATACCCATTTCTGTTTCCTGGCTGATTTTGTGGTTTTTGGGGGGTTTTTTTAAGCAGTAGAGAAAAATCTAAAGCTAAGCCCAGATTTTTAAAAAATGGCCACCAATGGTTGCGAACATGGAACTGGTGCGTGTTGATGCTTCGATTTCTTTAATCTGACTTTTTCGGAGCAATAGATCTCCAGTAGCCATGGGAAGTTTTTCCACTTTGAAAACTAGGCTTGGGCTGTTGACCCATCAGACTGGAAATCAGCACCTATATCTGAAAGCCTACACAAGAAGCTCAAAATTTCAAACTATAATTACGACCATACAGACTCGTGCCTACACATTATCTGTCCATCATTCTTGCCAGCTGATTTGAAACATTCTAATACAAATTTCAGCTGGAAAGGCTTAAGAGGCTGATGTTAGGAACGTAACCCTTCCTCTTGGTCCAAGACTACCTTCTCATGGTTATTTAAAGATGTTTATAACCTAAGGGTTACTTCAGAGCTTTTAAGAGTTGAATGTGGATGTCCTTAGCCCCCACGCAAATAAGGGGAGTTCTGTGCCAGGAAACCAACACTGCATTTTCCCTGGGGTGCCTGTCACGGCAGGCATGTAAGTGTAAGGCTTGAGCAAGCCGTGGAAAGTTAACTCTTCCCTTTATTCAGACTGGTAGGCTACCGAAATCTGGGGCAAGAGAATAGAATAGAATATTTCTGTAGGAAAGGACCTACAACGATCATCTAGTCCAACTACAAAGTTATCTTTCCCCAGCCATCTGTTCTGCACAAGAACAGGGCACTTTTCTGGGAAATCTCTTGACTTTAAATTCCTATCAGGAGTTTAGAAAGCCAATGCAGTGCTATACTTCTGCTTTCTTGGCCTAAAGTGGAAAGTTTCTTACCTTGCTTGGTTAAGGGCAGGTTCGCTGCCAGCTGTTACAGGAGCTGGAAGACGAAACTGGACCCCTGGTCGGCGGTCAGAGAAACTTCTCCTCACGAATGGCTGAGGACCGGTGGCGCTCAGGGACAGCTTTCTGATCCGGTCTCCGGGCTGCCGAAAAAACAGACTGCTCTTTTGGGAAAGCGGTAAAGCTTCAGGCTGGCTGGTCACCTCTGCAGCGGGTTTGGTGGGTACCAGTGGAGGTCTGGCTTCAAATAAAGAAGAGGTGGCTGGGCAAAATATCGAACGGACATTGCTTCCCCTCTTGGAGGAGGAGAGCTGGTGCTCATCCCCAGCATCCAGCCCAGCGCTTGGCCCCTTGTGGGAGTGGGATGGGGAGGTTGGTGGGGAGGGCACGGTGGGGAATGGAGGGGGGCTCGCATCTCGGCGATAGGCTGGGGAGCCCAGCAGCCGGTGTGGTGTTGGCGAACTTTGTTTGTGCCCTGCAGGAGGGCTGAGTGGTTTTCGCTGGGGTGGCGGAGAGGGCACCTTCTTCTGCAAGGGTGGGCTGGGCACCCTGGGGCTAGAGGGGTGACTGGGTTTCCTCTGCATGGTGGGTGAGCTCGGTTGCGGGTTGCTGAAAGCCTGCAGATAGGGTCTGTGGTGTGTTGGGGGGCTGAAAAGCCGTTTCTCGGTTGGTGGAGAAGGAGTTCTTGTTGGGGAGACCCTCCTGGCAAATGCTGAGCCTTTTTCATTTCCCCTGAGTGAGTCAGGAGAACCATGCTTCTGATATTGCACTGAAGTCACAGGTGAATTGGGGTCTTTGCTCTCTGAGCCGCTGCTGTGTGGTTTTGAAACCTCACTGGGATTTTGAAGTGGAATAATTTTATGGGTTTGCTTGTACAAATCTGCAGCCTCTTTTCTCTGGGTTGCCAATATCTCCTCCTGGCTAGGGATGTGCATGTTGGTAGGGTTCAGCTCCAGAGTGTACCTCTGCAGTTTCTCATCCCCTGTTCCAGTATTCCTTAGACCTCTATTAGCAACTGCACTGGGACCGATGATACTTTTACTTGGCAATAAGTCAATGGACTGAAGGGAGGCTTTCATTTTTGGGGAAACTTGTGATCTCTTAGTAGCATGAAATTCTGTTTTGGCAGGCTTTTTGGCATCTTCTGCAGAGTTTCCCTCTATTCTTGCAGTTTCTTCAGGCTCAGGTAAGTCAACAGAATTGTCCATTAACATTTCAGGTGGTGGTGGCGGCAGGTTCTCAATGTCTACATCAGTCTCTTCCTTTGTTCCCTTCTTGCTTAATTCTGTAGCTGGAGCAAGATGAAAGGCGCCTGGAAAGCTAGAAGAAAGTCCATTGGTGTTTGAAGGGCTTGTGTCTTCCACTGGTGAAATACGATGCTTGAGATTTAAAGGTGCAAGGCCTCTCTGAAAGGGCATGGTGGGTGGCATGACTGGAAGTCCAAATTTTCTGATGCACTTCATTGGTCCTAAAGATCTTAAAGGTGCAGCTTTTACAAGATCACCCGTAGGACTGAACGTTTCAATAAGCTTTTTGACAGACTGTCGGGGGGCACAGCTGCTGCCATTGAGCATTTGTGTTCCAGGAGGCTCCTTTTCTTTGCCTCCTGATGTCTCCAGGGTGGGCACAGTATCTCGTAAAGGCTTCCTGCCTCTTTTTTCATCCAGCTGATGGGCAGGATTTTGGTCAGCCATGAACAAAGGGACTTTATCCTGGTTAGGCAGGATGCTGAAATTTTTTGAGAGGCACGCCTTCAGTTTGCTAGAGGACCTAGATGTAATTTTCTCATTGTGCAAATAAGGTGCTGTTCTCAATTTCTGATGCTCCAGGTTGTTATCTGTATCCTTCTTCTCATAAAACACTTCCAGCCTTTTGCTGAGCTCTTTTTGAGTTCTCTGAAGCTCTATGAGGGTCGGGTCCTCTGCCTGGCTTCTGAGGGATTCCTCTGACCTGGATCGTCGTTGTTTCCCAGAGGTTTTCTGGCTGCCCATTGCTGTACTGGGCCTTGTTGTTAGGACTGCTCTTCCACCCTCATCCTCTATCCATTCTTTACGCCCGGATTTAGCTGGGACGAACTTGATTTTTTCACTGATGGCATCTTTCATTTTTAGAATAATTTCCTCTGCATTTTCCGTCCTCTTGATGTACTGCCTTTTTGTGTTATCAGTGACTGCAGGTGAAGACAGGGGCCTCCTCGGCAGGGCATCCTTCCCCATTTCAGATAAACTTGTGTTGTCATCATCCTCTGCCAGGGTGCTCTCTTCGTCATCATCATCATCATCATCAGAAGGAAAATCTGTTGATTCACGGATTTTGAAATGTTCACCTTCTTGAGTAGAGTCAGACTGGAAGGAGTTACAGGAACGGCTTTTGCTCAAGCTTGCATACTGGGGCATGGTAGAAGTGCGTTCTGGTATTCCACCCTGACAAGAAGTCGCTTCTCTACTCTGCACGGATGAATAAAATATATCCTTAAAATGCCTTTCAAGTGCACAGTCACAGGATGCAGCTGTGCCTGGTGACACTGTCCCATCACGCATGGTCTTCTGGGTTCTGGCATGCTTTTGGGACAGGTGTCTGTGAGCACAGGAATCACAGCTTGCTTGTCCTCCATGCTGGCTGAGAGCACTGAACTCTTTGAGGGATTCATTGTCCACGCCGATGCCACTGTCCTCAGAATAGAGAGTCCTGTCATCACCATGGGACCGAGAGGATCTAGCTGTTGAGGCTTCGAGCAGCCTTACCGTCCGTAGCAGGCGCTCATCAAAGCTTTGCTTTGTTTTCAGTTTTCCTTCCAAGTTGCTTGCAGCGGACTGCAAGTAGCTGCATGTCTCCTGCAGGGCGTTGGAGGTGAGGGAGGCCAGCGTCCCACTCAGTAACTGCATTTTATTAACCGTGTACTGCAGTAGTTGTTGCAGAAGATCAGGGTGCTCCTTCAAATCACCTTTTTCTGCTGGCCATGCCAGATTCCCACCTACATCTTTGAGAAGATTTTCCCCATCGGTGGCAACTTCTTCCAAGAGCTGGTTGATTTCATCAAAGCGAAGCACGAGAAAGCTTACCNGACTGCACTGGGACCGATGACACTTTTACTTGGCAATAAGTCAATGGACTGCAGGGAGGCTTTCATTTTTGGGGAAACTTGTGATCTCTTAGTAGCATGAAATTCTGTTTTGGCAGGCTTTTTGGCATCTTCTGCAGAGTTTCCCTCTATTCTTGCAGTTTCTTCAGGCTCAGGTAAGTCAACAGAATTGTCCATTAACATTTCAGGTGGTGGTGGCGGCAGGTTCTCAATGTCTACATCAGTCTCTTCCTTTGTTCCCTTCTTGCTTAATTCTGTAGCTGGAGCAAGATGAAAGGCGCCTGGAAAGCTAGAAGAAAGTCCATTGGTGTTTGAAGGGCTTGTGTCTTCCACTGGTGAAATACGATGCTTGAGATTTAAAGGTGCAAGGCCTCTCTGAAAGGGCATGGTGGGTGGCATGACTGGAAGTCCAAATTTTCTGATGCACTTCATTGGTCCTAAAGATCTTAAAGGTGCAGCTTTTACAAGATCACCCGTAGGACTGAACGTTTCAATAAGCTTTTTGACAGACTGTCGGGGGGCACAGCTGCTGCCATTGAGCATTTGTGTTCCAGGAGGCTCCTTTTCTTTGCCTCCTGATGTCTCCAGGGTGGGCACAGTATCTCGTAAAGGCTTCCTGCCTCTTTTTTCATCCAGCTGATGGGCAGGATTTTGGTCAGCCATGAACAAAGGGACTTTATCCTGGTTAGGCAGGATGCTGAAATTTTTTGAGAGGCACGCCTTCAGTTTGCTAGAGGACCTAGATGTAATTTTCTCATTGTGCAAATAAGGTGCTGTTCTCGATTTCTGATGCTCCAGGTTGTTATCTGTATCCTTCTTCTCATAAAACACTTCCAGCCTTTTGCTGAGCTCTTTTTGAGTTCTCTGAAGCTCTATGAGGGTCGGGTCCTCTGCCTGGCTTCTGAGGGATTCCTCTGACCTGGATCGTCGTTGTTTCCCAGAGGTTTTCTGGCTGCCCATTGCTGTACTGGGCCTTGTTGTTAGGACTGCTCTTCCACCCTCATCCTCTATCCATTCTTTACGCCCGGATTTAGCTGGGACGAACTTGATTTTTTCACTGATGGCATCTTTCATTTTTAGAATAATTTCCTCTGCATTTTCCGTCCTCTTGATGTACTGCCTTTTTGTGTTATCAGTGACTGCAGGTGAAGACAGGGGCCTCCTCGGCAGGGCATCCTTCCCCATTTCAGATAAACTTGTGTTGTCATCATCCTCTGCCAGGGTGCTCTCTTCGTCATCATCATCATCATCATCAGAAGGAAAATCTGTTGATTCACGGATTTTGAAATGTTCACCTTCTTGAGTAGAGTCAGACTGGAAGGAGTTACAGGAACGGCTTTTGCTCAAGCTTGCATACTGGGGCATGGTAGAAGTGCGTTCTGGTATTCCACCCTGACAAGAAGTCGCTTCTCTACTCTGCACGGATGAATAAAATATATCCTTAAAATGCCTTTCAAGTGCACAGTCACAGGATGCAGCTGTGCCTGGTGACACTGTCCCATCACGCATGGTCTTCTGGGTTCTGGCATGCTTTTGGGACAGGTGTCTGTGAGCACAGGAATCACAGCTTGCTTGTCCTCCATGCTGGCTGAGAGCACTGAACTCTTTGAGGGATTCATTGTCCACGCCGATGCCACTGTCCTCAGAATAGAGAGTCCTGTCATCACCATGGGACCGAGAGGATCTAGCTGTTGAGGCTTCGAGCAGCCTTACCGTCCGTAGCAGGCGCTCATCAAAGCTTTGCTTTGTTTTCAGTTTTCCTTCCAAGTTGCTTGCAGCGGACTGCAAGTAGCTGCATGTCTCCTGCAGGGCGTTGGAGGTGAGGGAGGCCAGCGTCCCACTCAGTAACTGCATTTTATTAACCGTGTACTGCAGTAGTTGTTGCAGAAGATCAGGGTGCTCCTTCAAATCACCTTTTTCTGCTGGCCATGCCAGATTCCCACCTACATCTTTGAGAAGATTTTCCCCATCGGTGGCAACTTCTTCCAAGAGCTGGTTGATTTCATCAAAGCGAAGCACGAGAAAGCTTACCATCTGCTGTAGGAAGAGCTGAGTTTGGGTGGCCTGGTTTGCCATGTGAAGTATAGCTTCATACTTGGAGAGGTTAGGATTTAGGTAGGCATATGCACTCTGATGAGCCTTAACAAGCAGTTCTGGGAAATCTACCTTTTCCGCTGTCTCACACGGGGCCAAAATGGACTTTTCTTTAATTTTGCTATGTCGACCTTGCTTTGCCAGTTTATGGGTTTTTTGCTTCTTTCCTTTCTTTGGCATTTGCTTTGCATTACTTTCATTCTTGTCATCCCAAATGAAAGCCGATGCTTCTGATTCACAGGAGCTTTGCTTTCTGATCTGTATGGCCTCAGTGATGTGTTTCTGAGACTCAATCAGTTTGGACATAACGAGTTCAGCATCTGTGGCTGTCCTCTCAATTTTCTTGGTTTCCTTGGAAATCTGGGGATCTTTGGAAGCCTTGGAAGATAACCGCAAATTATCATTTTTGCCCTGCTGTGATGGCTTATCCTCCTTTTCTCTCAGGTAGTCTGTACTCTGGATCCCATGTTGGTGGAATTCATCAATATTGTAGCAAGATGAACCTTTAACCAGCAGAGGGATTCCTTTATCTCCTGGATCAATACGCAAAATACTTTTCGGTTTATTCAAAGCCTTAAGACCACTTCTTGCAATAGCGTTAGCAATCTCACTGTGAGAAGGTGTGCAGCCCATCCTTTCTCCGTCTTTGGCTTTATTTTTGATTAAAAATCCAGATGAACTAAGAAAAACACAACAAAGAATCAAACTTACTGTTTCATCTCGAACTGCAGACTGGCCTTTTTCTCATGAGTTTTCCATCACAACCCCAGTTTTGTTGTCAGTTTTCATTGTTGCTTGCCTTGAAATCTCACGTGCTTACTGCCTAGGATCTGTTCTTGAAGTTGTGCACTGTTCCATTTTATGTTCCGACTCAGGTTTTCTTCTTCGATTCAGAAAAGGAATGTGAAAGCTCTGCTGGATTTAGGGCTAACGGATTAAGAGGACTTGCGTGTCTCTGTCTTGACAGATGTCCACTACAAATAAGATTTTAAGCTCATTAGGGTAAGCAGGCACCAGCCAGTCAGCATCAGTGTTGTATTTACAAAGGCAGATTTTTTTTCTGCACTATATTGGGAGGCAAAAGGATTCGGTGCCTGTCCCTCCGTTTTTCCCTTGTTGCAAAAACAAAATGTACAACTGAATGGAGAGATCCAAAGGAAGAGATGGTGTATGAAGCCTTTTTGAAGGGAAGATACTTGAACAGGCACATAAATGCCACTAGATACTCCTTAACCAAGAGAAAGGTGACCTTGGCAGAGTATGTACCCACTAGGGAGTACAAGACACAAAATAAGTTAGAGATGCCTGCTAGACTTCTGCCTCGAAGGTCTTCAAAATTTTCCCCTACTTGCAAGTGACAAGCTGTTTGCTTTTTCCTTCTAAGACTTCCAAAGAAGATTTTGATTTTTTTCTTCCCCTCAGTTGATCATTCTTGGAAAAGTAGTTTTTTCTCTTCTAGATAGCTTCCCAACCTGGAAATCCAAACTGCACAATAACAGTATTTGTAGAGTAAGTTTTGCATATGTTGTTAAGATGGTGTCTGCGTCTAGTGGACCTAAACTGTAGAATTTCATATTAAAAAAAATTCAATGAAGACTCATTTTTTCCTTCCTCTTTATCTTGGAATAAAATTTGAAGTCACAGACGTGACTTGCTTACCTTTCTTTTTCATTGGCCAGGGCTTATTTTTCTTAGCTGCAAGACTTTATGAGTTAAAACTCTGAGAAAAAAAAAGAAGCTAACAAATTAAAAANTTTCCTTCCTCTTTATCTTGGGATAAAATTTGAAGTCACAGACGTGACTTGCTTACCTTTCTTTTTCATTGGCCAGGGCTTATTTTTCTTAGCTGCAAGACTTTATGAGTTAAAACTCTGAGAAAAAAAAAGAAGCTAACAAATTAAAAATATAGACCCATTTCTGGAGAAAAAAAAAAGAGAACTGTTGTTTGAATCACTTTTGAGGTCAGAACAGAATACCACTCTGAAAGAGAAACTAAAGAAGCCAAAGTAGGAATTGGATGAAGCAGAAGATATTTATCTTTTCCAAGTATTTATTTATGAAGGGCGGTATGTGGATGAGGGTGATAATAGCAATCACCCCCAATTTCCCTCTTCATTACTCAGACTGGCCTAAATAGATTCAGCTTTTAATTTCCAGATGCAGGTTTTCTGCTGAAGGTGGCCATTTCTTAGTGTCACAAAGGCGACAGACAAGTGGCCAACTCTATTGCTGGCTGGAAGCCGACTGCTTCTTTCTAGCAATGTGATTTCTAACTGCGTCACAGGTATCTTGTCTGATTCCCCAAAATCTTTGCTTGCTGTCAAGCCTATAAAACATTCTCTAACTTTAAAGAACTGCTTACGTGATTCATTCCTTGGTGCCGGACTGCAATATCTGAGTATCTGCATGGAAAGTTGTTCTCTGTAGCCTTATTGTTCAAATCTCTTTTTCTATTCAACAGTGGCAGCAAAATTGCCTTGTTTTACAGGGGACAAGGCATGGCAGTGATTTCCAGGAAAATTTAAAAAACTCTATGTGATTTCTCTAAAGTAAGTTTTGTGGAACACATAAATTGCACTTAATATACAGGATGGCATAATCATTTCCGTCAATGCTTTTCTGGAAAGTGTCAGGTAATTACTTCTCGGCTCTGCTTCTTGCAAGTCATATAGCTCACGCTGTGGCTGCTTCTGTGTCTCGCCGTGATGTGGTTTCTACACAACCGTCCCAGCTCTTTTTGAATTCCCTTTTAGGCGTGTCTTGAATGTGTTCAAAGTGGAGAAACGGAGCAGATTTAGGCAGCTGCTTCATCCTAGTGATCCTAACGGTCAGGGTGCTATAGCCCTTCACAGCAAGGCAAGGGGAACACAGTAGATCAAGCAACTAGCCTCAGTGCACCTCTTCTCTTTACAGTGGGAGTTGAGAGACATCTTTATGTATCTGCTTAATACTTCTGCTATGAAATTTCTAGTGACTTTTCTTCAAAGAGCAGCTCCAGCAGTTCCATTGTTCGCACTGGGAATTTTGACAATTAACTCCATGTGAGCTGTTTGTTGTATTTGGGAAGTTCTTTTTCTTCACGTTTTCCTTTAATTTTACAGCCATGTTACTTTTGTTTGTTTTATTCTAGTTATTTTCAGGCCATGAATTAACGTTTTGCAGGACATGCGTGTATGGTTAAAGAATGCAAAATCCTGGTTTATGATTATTTATTATATACCCATTTATTATTTTAAATATTAATATTAAACCTATATTCAGTTTATTATTTATTCATTATTAAATAGCGATCCAGGGTCATAGAAAACATGTTTTAACAAGGCATCTGTTTTATCCTAACTTTAATTGCAGTTTGCTTGTATTTGCATTATGACTATTTAATGTTGTGTCAAATGTTTTAGCTTCTGTGAGAGAGCAGGAGCTTTGATGCGCCTGTTTCCTATCACTTATGAAATGCATTTTCCTCTTCAATATTCTCGTTTCTAAGTAGTTATATATTGCTTTGCATGTCTGAGGCACTTTAGAAAAACCCAAATGCTTTACCTTGCGGAAAATCCTAAGGAAAATGCTTTTTCTCATGGTCATGCAACAAAAGAGAAGGCAAAATGGGTAAGGCAGGTAAAAAACAGTGTAGAATTTCGATGAGGAGAATGACAAGGAAATATTTTTGAGTGTAAAAGGATTAAATCAATTTTTAATCTGTAATTTATGATTGCTGTATGTTATTCCTGGTGCAGTTACTATAGCAATGTATTTTGGCTTACAGTGCTACTGTTTGCAGAACAGAAGTTGAAAAGGAAATGTTAGTTAGTCACGTTAGTCCTGTTCAAGTAGATGCCCAGGTGTTATTACCTGTGTACTTGCTGACTCTGTGATTTCACAAGTGCCCAGGATGAACACAAAACTCCGTTTGAGGAACGGACCCAAGCAAAGCACTAAGAATAAGATAATCAAGGATTAAAGGAGGCTTTCCCTTGCATGTGGATTGTGTGTAAATTGCCTTTGCTCTTCCTTTCATATACTTTCTCCCTCCAGCTAAAATGGGCAGTATTCTCATTTTGAGGGAGCTGCCTGGTCATGTAGCACTCATCGAGGGAAGAACTTAAATGTTCAAACAGTGTCAGGCATAGTTGGTGCAACAGATGATAAAAACCAAAGACTAGTCTGAAAGTGGCACAATATGTGCTCTAGAAAAGGCAAGAATAAGGCCTGAGCCTGGACGGAGATGTGCAGCACTCAGACCCCAGAGGTGCTACCAATGCCATAACCACAGGATGCATTTTAGGGCCTGATGAAGGAAGAGTCAGCTGATGAAAAACCGTATGAAATTTCAGTGTGAAACTAGCAACATAAGCTTAAAAATTATGGAAACAAGGAAAAATTATAATGAGGGATTGCTTTTGAGAGGTTGTGCGCTTTAAAAGGGGAATGCGCATAAATGCACATACTGGGTCTGTTTGTGGATGACTTCTGGGGAAACTGAATTTCTTCTCACTGAGGAATTACAGAGAGCTTCAGTGATAACAACAACTTTTAAGAGCTATTTTATCCTGAAAGAAACCTGCTTTTTCTTCTCCTGTATAGGCAAATCGAATATAACCAGGGAACTGTTCATATTGTTGGCCTAGATATCACTGAATAAATAAGAAATTGCTGCTCTTTATTTCAGCTTCTCCTGCAGAGCTGACACTGTTCTAGGAGATGGAGTAGATTCTCTCCTTTCTGTAATCACTAACAGAAATACTTACAAAGCTGCATCCTGTTTCCCCCGTGGAAACCTGTTGACAATGGTAAGGAATAGGAATACATAGTTTGAAGGAAGTCTAGTTGCCAAGAATTAAATGAAACCAGTGAGTCTATATAGAGCCTTTATTAGTGGTGATGGTGCAAGTGAAAGACAAAATTCGTCTTGATTCTGGGTCAAGGATAAACTTTTCTGAACTGGCTGTCTGAAGTTCAACTCATGCCTTCTCTTTTTTTTATTTCTAAGCAAATTGCTTCAGACTGATTACATGAGACAAAAAATATGAACTCAATGCTTTCAGAAACCTGTTTTGCAAAAACAGCCTTTAAAAAAAAAAACAAAACAGCAGCAGGACAACAAAAAGCAGTTGTTGAAAACAGGTAGGAAACCAGTTTCCTTCTCCAGTGAAAATACTTTATAAAGGAATCCACAGAAGAAGCAATATAGGCAGAAAATTAAAGAGAGTCAATTTGGGGGCTTTGTCTTCACAAGGCTGTTGGCATGCTCAGACGACCCACAGGTGTCGAGAAAAATTGGATGATCACTGGAGGTCAGCAGCAGTTTTGTGAGATATACTTACATTTGTCTATGATTTTTGGAATGTCTATTCTGGTCACTTAGTCACAGTTTCTCTTTGCTAAGAAATCCACGGGTATTTAAAAGCTTGCTATCTGTCCTATCTAATACATTCACTGCTGGTTTCAATGGTTAAGTCAGTGACTGCCAAAAGGTGAGAATTAGGACCAAGAATTGTGTGAAACAGGATAAAGCTTTAAGTATAGATTTCCAGAGTTACGCAAATCTAGAACATGAAAAAGGGACAGTCCCATTAGCCTAGGCAGTGGCTACATGAGTTCTCACAAGTGGAAGCAGGTTTGATGTTGTGGAGCAATTTCAAGGAAACCAAGTTTCTATCAGGGGAGGGACTGGCAATTCAGCAGGCAGGCAGCGGCTTCTGTCATTTCCAAGTGGAAGGTGGTAGGGTTGACTTGGGATCTAGAAGGAGGTCCAAGTGATCTGTATTCCTGAAAATTATCCCAGGATGCTATAGAAAAGGGAGCAGCTATTTAGCCTCATGTCTCTTCAAGTTCCCAGTGGATTCCCTTGCCTAAAGCATCTCAATGTTTCCCCAAAAATTGAGACAAATACAGCATTCCTCCCAGCTTCCTCTTGCAGAGTGTCTCAAACAACAATATATGCACCGATAGTGGTGTGAAACCACATTGAACCCGCAGGCAGCCTGGAGCGTGGCAGCTGCTGCCCAGCAGTACGGTGTGCCAGGGCAGACGTCCTAGTGCAAGTCCTGAATCTGGAGAGAAGATGATTTTCTTTCGCTGCCTGGACATTAATGAGAGAGGAGCCGAGTGGCTCTTGATGAAGTGCTAGGCCCGAGTCTGTGGATCCAGAAGCGGTGGATGTGATCTGAGGAGCTGGGAGTTGGCACACCCAGCAGAAACTGCAAAGGATAATTTACCCGGCAGGGTGCTGGCTAATGCTCGGAGCCGGGGAGGGTGGCATGGCCCTCAAGAAATAATGTGCAGGCCTGGGAAGACTGACAATGACCTGCAGCCTTCTTTGTAGGAGAGAAATATCCTGAGTGCAGGTGGATACACAGCTTCCTTGTTTCACACCCAGAATAAGGGTAGCTCCTGGAGTATCAGTTGTCTTTTGAACACGCTTGCTGTCACGATGCTGCACTGAAAGTGGAACATAAGCACACTCACTTTCAGAACCTCTCTGCTGCCCTAATCCCTGCTCTAGAGTGGCTCTACTTGAAGCTGCAAAGGCTTCCAAAGCCATTTAAATGATCCCTTTCCTCTGACAAGTAAATTTGTGAAGATGAAGGAACTGGTTAGTAACGCCCGATTTCTGCCCAAAGGAGAAACAAGAAGTGAAATAGTATTTTAGTTAAAACAGGCTTGTTGCTCACAAGCATTGTTTGCCACCTTCCTCCTGAGGTGGTCAGAGCTGCTGCAGCCCATTGTTTTCAGTTCTGCGGGTGCTCAGCAATTTTGCTGTTCATGGCAGCACCTAATGAGTCAGACAGGATAGGCTGAACAGACTTTTGTTTAGACTCATATCCTGGCATGTAGGAGTGGCTGAAAAAGATATTGTTAAAAGGTACAGAATGAGGTTTAAATATATACTTTTTAAAAATTTCCATTGCAGGGCCCAGGGGTGGAAGCCAGCACAGGCAGGGGTTTTGTCAGGCAATGGTGTCCAGTCTCCTTTGCAGTTGCAGCACTAAGTCACAGGATTCAGTCTGAGCTAAAATGTTTGGGTTTTTTGCCTTTACTGCTACAACCAGAAGGATGTTCTAGAACCCGAGATGCTTTCTGAAGTGCTTGCTTTCATTTTCTAGCATAAAAGTATTCACACACACTTTTATCCTCATATTCAAGATTACCTTTGAATTCACACACTATTTTCCATGGTTTGTGACAGATAGCAACCATGCCCTCTGTCTCAGCTTTCATTCCGCTGCAATAAACAAGCCATGCTCTTGTAACATCCTAAAATAGACTGTTCTTTTCCTTGACTGTGCTAGCAAATCATCTCCAGACATGCTAGATTAGCTGCATCTTGCTGAAGAAGGGTGGTCAGTAACTGCATGCAGCTTCCCAAAGGGATGGCAGAACCTGCTGGCATGAATACTTGCCTGCCACAACTCTTCAGTTACGCATCCTAAGATAAGTGTTTGCTTTTTATGCCATTGCATCATATGATGTTCATTGTGTAACTGTCGACGACAATCCATTGTTCTCTTCCTCAGTCACTTCCGTAAGATGATCCCGTACATCAACCTTATTAGTTCATTCCTTTTCAACAGCAATTCTTTCCTGGTTTTCTTTTGTCTTGTCAGTTTTCTGGGGTTTTTTTCCTGCCAAAATCATTAAAGGAAAGTATGAAACAAAGATTAGTTACGAGAGTAATACCCCAGGATGTCATTGGTAACCTCCCTCAGCCCGTTACTTTTCATTCAACTCTACTCAACACTGTTTCCCCCTGTGCTTGCACTTTACCTTCACTGCAGTTCTCCTAAATTCTAGTCTTCTCCAGAATTGCTAGTAATTTCCATTTCAGGGACTTCACTACAGTCCATTATTCAGAATCAGACATAAAACTTTCCCTTCGCCCGGAACATAAAGCATCTCAGAAAAGGCAAACGTCAGCTGCCAATACTAAGCTCACATTTGATCTCGCTTACATCCACGTCTTTGGTTATACTTCAAACGCTTTCTCTGAAGTACTCTTGAGGTGCAAACAGCCGGCCTGCGTTTTCCTGGATTACAATTCTTATTAGCCCTTTCCAAAGTATGGAACGTTTCTAAGAAATGGAAGAATTGTTTTAGTTTTTCTCTAGCCGTCTTGTATCATGTTTACTATTGCAACTGCAACTCTGTGTTCCGCTTCTTTCAGTTTTCAAGTCTCTGGGGTCTGAGAGCGCTCACAGCTCTTGACTTTTCCAGTACTTCACTTGAGGTAATTTCCACTTGTCATTCCCATTATTTCTCCTGCCTCTCCTCCACAATTAATATTGTCACTGGAAAAGCAACAACAAAAACCTGGTGATAAACATCAGTTATGTTTACTTAATCGCGACCCACACCGAGCATAAAAACATAGCAGGACTTGCGTGAGTTTTTATCCAGGTCAAATTCCCCTCAAGTACCCTGGGCTCGAGCTGCGTGAAAATGGGTTTACCACTGCACACGTTTCTTAGAGATTACCAATCTTTGGATTTAGATCCTAATTCGGTTTACAGCACTGGATAAGCACCCCCTGAAAAGCCTTCCTGGAAGTCGCTACTTCTGCTCCTCCAATTCATTATGAAAATAACTGGGAAGCCTAGATTTCTGAGTTGTGTGCTTAAATCTACCAGCGACTCTGCGTGACCGTACGCAAGTCCGTGAATGCAGCCGTCGGCGCATAAACGTTTCACGGCGTTGAGCGCTCACGAGCCCTTGGCACCTGAAACCCTCGGTTAAGCAGCGCTGTGCCCCTCGGCTCCCCGCTTTCTCCCGGCCGTTCCTCCTACCCCGATTTTCCTTCGGGCACGCGTGTGAGCAGCGCGGAGCATCGCGATTATTTCCCTGCTTGCCCGCAGACCAAAGCTGCCCCAGGCGCAGTTCGCAGGCCTTCAGTGTTCCCTTGACGTTACTTTCGGGGGCGGCTGCCCAGGGCCGCCACGGGCAGCTGCAGCGGATCGAGCCGCCGGATCCGTGCTCTGCGTCCGCCTGACCCGTTTCCAGGCCTGTCCCCGCCGAGCACGAACGCAGGCTCGCAGTCACCTCGGGCGAAGCGGCCTCTCCAGCCCGTCTTTAAGGGCGGGGGGGTGTGTGTGTGTGTGCGTGCGCGCTTAGGAACGCCTCGTGTGATGGCCCAGGGCTGCGGCGAGCTGTCCGCCTATTTCGTTCCGGGAGACGCGCAGTCTCACGGGCGAGACCACCGGCCTCGCACCTCGTTTTACCTCAGCGCCGCCTGTTTTGTAACCGCCCCGGGCTCCCCCCGCGCCGCCGGACCGCGCTGCCGGCTC
>VZSC01005053.1:45357-58732 GCA_013398225.1 Steatornis caripensis
CGGCCGCGGCCCTGTGAGGTGAGGTGTCACCGCGTGCCCCGGCGGCTGGGATCCCTTCCCCTCACTGTCTCCCGGGGGGTTCGCTCCCACAGCCGCCCCGCCGCCTCCGAGCGGTGCCGCGCTTTCTGCCGGGGGAGGGGGCGCGGGGAGCTTTGGGCGAGCGGAACAAGTGTGGAGAGAGAGCCCCGAAACCTGGACTCTAACCTTGAAACTTCCAGCTTCTCGGAACGAAGTGCAGCGTTGCGGGAGGGCCCCGCGCACCGCCTGAAAAACCGGTCTCGGGCGTGCCTGCGCGCGCGCGGCTCGTGCTGTGAACGTTACGGAGCAAGCAGATAGCGTCTGTGCGAGAGTCTTGCTGCCTGAACTTAAGTTTTTCTTCTTGAGCGCGTACGAGTACATGATAAATACCCCGTTTTACGTGGCTGTTGTCAAAAATAGCATCGCATTTACGGCAGCTTCAGCTATGAAAGCCCTAGCACCGGTTGTATTTCATCGCCTGAAGTGCTTTAGCGCTTGCAAGTTTTTTTATAGTCCTTGAAGGATACTTTGTATTTGTGCTTCAACTCAAATTACGAAATCCAGAGTACGTGAGAAAGTTGGATTTTGTATTATACGACTTTTTTTTTAATATGCGGAGGTGCCATGCACTTCTTTGTAATGCATGGATATCATGAAACCTATAGTTGCTATTCGGTCTTGTCAGCATAAATGCATATGCATCTGACGACTCCTTCGAGTTTTCTTATTTTTTTCCCAGTTGATATTTCTATTCCTCATTTTCAGATTTAATTCAGTTAGAAGAACGTATGGCTGGCAAATAGTAAGTATGATACTCTCTGCTGTGCTAAACTATGCTAGTGGTAGCTTGGCAGTGCTGCTAACAGGAAAATTCTGTCCTTTCTTTCATTGAATTTCTCTAACCGTTTCTTTGTGTCTGTCTAAGCTCATCTTACTAATGTAGGGAAATCATTGCTCTACTGGGAGACCTTCCGTTCCATTTCACCAGGACTTTCCACCTGAGGCTGTGTGTCTTGGATGTTATTAATACCTCAGGCAGTTGTGTTTTTGCTCAGAACAGAAGTCATTACGAGGACAATGTCTGTTTGTCTTTTCCCTTTCTTTGAAATGGTTTTCGACCTTTGCTTTCCTTTTGCCTTTCCAGGTATGCGTGCGTGACGTTAACTGGTTGTGATGTTCTTATGCCTGGGCTAGCAGTCTCTGGATGTAGTCATGGGTGCAGAACATGTTGTTGCCTTGAAAGTGCATGGTTCAGTACTGTGTCATGACACGGTAATATATTTCTAGATCCAAACTAAAATCCCCCAGTGTAAGCATGTGCATGTTTAGGTCAGAAGGTGTTGGCACTAGTGTGAACACGTGAAGCCATTCTTTACGGAGTTGGGTCGACACGTGCATTATAGCACTTGGGTCTCCATGTCACCTACCCAACAACACAGGTTGTTTCCCAGCCTGCTGGGAAGTTCGTGTCCTGAATTCTTGTCACTCGTATGACAGGTTGTATTCTGGATACTTGCAAATGCACGGGTTCTGTTCTGTTTGGTCTGCTTTTCCATGTGCAATAAACAGTCTTGTTTGTGTTAATTTTCAAACAAACAGCTCTGTTGAGTTCTAGTTCCAGCAACTTTTGTCACCCTACTTTACAAATCTCACCTCTTCCTGTTATGGTCTGCTCAGTCAGGTCTGGCTACTTTTCATGGTGTTTCTTTCGTTCCTGGCAGCACCGTACAAAAAGCTTTTAATTCCTTTCCTGTCTTTCTGACTTAACAGGTTCAGCTATCATCTCTTCTGTATTCATGCATATTACTTGTTCCTTTGTGCATTTTGTGAGAGTGTCTGATGGGCTACCTGTGAAAAGCTGTTGTGGATTCACATGTTTTACAAAGCTTTGTTTTGTTTCGTTTTGCCGTAGCCTCTGAACATGTACAGGATGATAGCAAATTCATTACACTGTTGCCCTACAAGAGAGATTTAATTAGTGACTTGCACCGTAGGAGACTTTCTAGGCCCTTGTACAGGAAAGCCGTTGCTGTCCTGTTTATCATTGCTATAAAGCCATCCAAAATATAAGCTCTAACTTTTCCTACTGGGTGAAAATAATAATTGAAATAATTAGTGATATTTTTGGCCATGTTGAATCTAAGAATGCTTAAGCCAATGCAATTTGATAGTGCTGTGGGAAGAAGTAGTCCTGCCCTTCTTGATGGCCTCCTTTGTGCCAGCACATGCATTTACACAGCTGCATTAAGACTGAGGAAATAAACTAGTTGGAGAAAAATGAGCATTTTTCACCTGGACCTCTTTTCCAAATTGAGGACAGGGTGAGCTGTGCATGGTGTGCAAGAACAGGAGGTTTTCATTTATTTACTTTAAGATTAGCATCTGTAATCCACTGCTAAAATGCCTTTTATATTAGAATGTAGCTTGCGTGATGATCCCGAATAGCATGACAAATTTATTTGGGAAAATACTGGAGTAAATCTATTCACATAGCTTGTTGTCTGTAAGATACAAAAGCCAAAATAAGTCTCAAAAACAGGCTACTTTTTATTTTTCCTGTTTACTCATGTGTGTAGATTAGATGTAATAAAAACAAACATGCCTTGAAGCTCCGCAAGTCCTTTCTGTCAAGCTAACTGGCTAAACAGATTCCTGAGTAGAGTGCTGTATAGCAATCTCCAGAATAAAAATTCGGGTTGTTTAGTAGAAGCGCTGCTTTTAAGCTAAGTATTTAACCATGAAAATTCAAGATGCGGGATTTCAGTTTTTCAGCTGTGAGATGTAGTCTCCAATAGTGTAGTAATGCCTGTTTCTATTAAGAATAATGTTTTCCGTTATTTGTTACTGAATTTGCCAGAGTAGATGTCTCACAGGTGGTAGCCACCTCTTCTCTGGTCTTAGCGTGTAAACCATCAACTAGAATGTAACTTGGCCTGATTGTTAGAAAATGTCACTATAACTCTGTATGGCCGTTTAATCTTTCTTCTTTCTCCTAGGTTGCCCTAAGGCCTGAAAAGTTGACTGGAAGCAACACCAGGGTGGAGGTTACAACACTGTGGTAAGTATGCTATTTTAAAACATATTGAGGAGAAGCTGGGAAAGGAGCTGATATGGAATCATGAGTCCAGGAGTGAATCACTCGGTGATGAATTGTCTGGAGCTTTGTGTGGGAAGATTGAAGTGCTGAGAATTTTGAAAAAGGAGAAAGCGGTAGCTGGTAGCACCTTCTTGCTCAAGGTGAGGCAAAGGAATACACGTGCAGAGTATGAGGGCAGGTACTTGGTGCTTCATGTTTTCATAAAGCTGTACAACACGCTGATCTGTTCATCATCACCGTGTAGTTGCTAATTATAGCGTTACTATTTTCATTACTGCTCAAGTGAAAAACTGGGGAGAAATTCAGTGTTTTCCATAAATAACATGCAAGTTTAGTGATGAAGTCAAAACTAAAAGTTGGCTGCCCTTGATACCATATGCTACTAGCTTTCGCTAAATGACTTTATCAGTTTGTAAGAATGTAATGGTAGTAATAGTTTATGCTTGCAAAAGGGAAAGATTTTAGTCTCATTGCACGCTATATCTTACTATGATAGAACTAATCCAAAGTATTTGTAATGAGGTTATTTATTCTTTTTTGCCTCCTAAAGTGGCTTTCTAGAAGATGACCATAGAGGATCTCCCAGAACCTTCCTTAGAAGGAGATTGCCTCATTGAAAGAGAACGGTTCTTATTCCCAAACTCTGAAACATCTGTTACTTTTTCTGTTGCTGCAGCACCAATGCCTTCAGACTGTGGTATGTACTTTTAACAGAAAATGAATTTGTGATCAGCAGAGAATAAAAATGAATAATAAATTTTAAGAAAAGTTACCAGTTCTTTATTTATTCTTTCTTTTCGGAAAAAGTTTACTGCTTGTTAAATGAATTCTCTGCTATTCTTTAAAGGAAATGAAAGATGAAGACCCATGCTCTTTCTGTTTTTCTTATTGCATGAATTTTAAATTATAATATATTTTTCTTCTTACTCTTTCGTCTGTGTGTGTGTGGTCAGGTGTTTGTAGGTTTTTTTACATCTCAACGTAGAGCTGGATATTGTGTTAAGATGTAAAATTGCAGTAATCGAATGTAGTTAAACATCTACATCACATTTAAAACTTCTAGAGTTACGCTTTTCCTCGTGCTTTCATTATGTAAAAAATGGAGTATAGGGGGATATTTCTGTTGGAAGCGTAGATGTTTGTGATGGTAAGGACTGTGAAATGAGTGTTAGAAAATTATAGCAAGTATCAGCGATCAGCTTTTGAAATAATGCTGAATTGTCTTCACATGTATAAATTATAATAACATTTTAAACAGGATGTATTATATATTAAAACGCCACAGTAGGTAAGGATCTTAATAGATAGCTATGATTATAATCCCTTTGAATATTGCAGATGATGTTAATAACATCTATATACCTTAAAAATTACTGCCTCCACCTCTGTTTTCCCATGCATTCATTACAGCAATCAGCTGTATTCAGGAGAAATAAATACATGTAATGTTCTGTCTTTTGACAGACTCAGCATTCTTGAGACCCATTTGATGAGTTAGCACAGGCTGGAAATCTAACAGTTCCGTACGATATATTTTAGTACACAAACACGTGTCTTTATGTGGTTTAGCCCTATTCTCATAACTTGTCTATCCTATTCTACTCTAAGTACTGCCATGATTTATTCCATTCTGCTTTGTTATCCTTTAGAAAAAAATTCCATTTGTCCTCTTTAGACATTGTTGTATTGTGGTATCTTCTAATAACACTACAATATCACTATCATCTGTCCCACTTGGTCTATGCTTACTCACTGAATAAAAAAAAAAAAATCCTTTTTATTGGAGGTCACTGTCACCTGTGTAACCGTAATATTACTGAATCTGGGTGAAGAAGGTTAAACCACAACAGACAAAGATTCTCGGTCATTACATTAAGTGCATTTATTTCTTCTTAATATAGTTAAGGCCTTTGATCAGTGCATGGGAAAGATAGAGGTGGAGAAAGTAGTATTTTAAAGTATCTAGATGCCATTGTCATCCTTTTGTGCAACTTCTAACAGATTTTCTGTAACATTTCTTCGGTTTGGAAACACTACAGCTGATCACCTGTTAAGCGCTTGTGATGGTTGTTATTAATACTTAATATATTCTCAGGTTTTTACTCTAGCATGCTGATTATAACAGTCTGTTAGAGTTGATTTCTGATATATAATTTGATTCAGATTTGTAGCTAGAAATCTTCCTGGTAGAGTAAGAATCATCCATGTTGTGTAAGATCATTAATCTTGTTGGCTAGTTCTCTATTTACTTCATAGCTTTCAGCAACAGGTCAACTGTGGTTTGTGTGGAAGTTAAATATTAGTAGATAAATCAGTAGATCTCTGACAGCGCATGCGATGTAGCTAAGAAGCACGCTTTGTGTAGTGCTCGGACATAAGGGCTTTGCTTTTTTTATGTGCTAGTTGGAAATAAAAATTCATGCTAAGTATCATTGAAATTCTCTTCCTCTTTCATTCTTGTTGAATCAAGGCAATGCAGTTAGAGGAACTCGATAGCTGGGAAGCGAGCTCCGTATGTGCTGTTATCTGGTAATCCAACCTAGGAGTGTGATATGCTCCTTTTGAGGAAAGGTTATGATGTTTCATCCGGCGGTGGTTTATACCATGTTGTACACCCAGATGGCTGATGCTCTGATTTACTTAACCTGTATATCTGTTCTTAGAGCCTTGTGTTTGCAATTGATGCAAGCTGACATTGTACGTTTATTTGAAACCTTTTTAAAACGCAAATCCCTGATAGCTGCCGCAGAGCTGAAAGTTCAGTGTTTTCCATGATTCTGTTCTTTGATGACAGTACGTTCTGCTTTCGTTCCCTCTCCTAGTAGCCATTGCTATGCAGATTTTTTTCATATAGTTTTTCAGAGTTGGAAGAAATTCTGCAAATTTTAAATACTGTATGTGGATATACATGCACACACATAAGTAACATGAAGTATCATACTTTAATAATAAGATGTTTTTTACACCTGTACTTTGGGTTGCCTGAAGGAACACGAGGCTTAAAATCTTAAAAATGTATCTTTTTCCTGATCTTGGTTTCGTGGCTTGATTTTTAAAGGTGTTTGTTACCTGCAGCTGCCACCAGTTGCGACTGATGCATTCATGAAATATCTGAAAATAATGGAGGCCATAGAATGGCTTCCTGATTTCTGCATGTGTTCATGTTTGGTATGTTTTATGTAAATTGTGATGGAAGAAGGAGGAAGATACGTGTTTTGTAGCATATGGAGAAATCATGAACGCATTTAATCACTCAGAGATCGAGAGGCTTGTCTGTGGTTGGGAACAGCTTAGAATCAACAGTCGTCGACTAGCTTGAACCAAGAGTAAACCTGTATTAGTGTAATCACTGCACATCTGTGTCTGTCCTTGCCTAAACTTAAAATCAGTCTTGCAGTACCATTGTATTGGTTGCTGATTCAAAAAGCTTTTTCCGAAGTATAAGCAAGACCTTTGTATTAAAGGAAAAATAGACCAGATGTTAAAGAAAATTTTCTAAATTAATTAAACGTTCTGATTTTTCAGTGTGATTAGTAGTGAAGTGACTCTGCTATTCTTTGCCTCTTAAGTTTTAAAAACTAGATGCGTGTTGAAACTTACAATTGTACTTAATGATTCCTTTTTTTTAACAGAGTTTTCCTTCTTTGATCCAAATGATGCAGCATGCCAAGAAATACTTTTCAATCCCAAGACATCAGTTTCTGAATTGTTTGCTATCTTAAGGCAGTGGGTTCCCCAGGTCCAGCAGAATATTGATATTATTGGGAATGAGGTGAGGTATAAATGAAGATCCTTGAATGCTTTCAGTGTTAAAGGAGTACTATGTTGACAACAAATAAAAATAGTTCGCTCAGAAAGTATAGTAAGAGAAGTGTGTGTATATATATATATAAAAAAGAGAAGTATAGTAAAGATTCTTCCTAGCGTACTGTAACTGAGGGGTTTTTTGGGGGGAAGGGGGGGATTGTTGAGAGATCAAAGAACAAGGGCATAGACTTCATACATGATGTCATTTTCTCATTGTTCAGTTAAGCAGTTAACTTTTCAGCATGTGAAACGTGTGTTAGAAGTAATAATACAAAGAAACTTTAAAATCTGTAAACAATGAAAGTTAACGATATTAATGTAATACTGTTTATTACATTTGTGCATGTTGCTCAGTTCTGCAGTTACAGCCTCTTCTGGCAGGCTTCTTTGTTATTAGCCATCGAAACGAATCCAGGAGTCAATGTGTCTGAAATAATTTACTAAATGATACTGATGTCAGAGATATGCCAGAGCTAAAATTTGCTTCTTTTCCACTCGTCTCTCAGATCATTAAAAGGGGTTGCAACGTGAATGACAGAGATGGACTGACTGATATGACTCTCTTGCATTACACTTGCAAATCAGGGGCGCATGGTATTGGTGAGTAAAGAAACGTTGTTATAGATGTCAAAACCTAATTGGTTCACAAAAGCTAATCCCACAAACAATTACAGAATTTTTCCTTGCAGTAGATTTTTTTTTTTTTTTTTTAGTGCTTGATTTTGGCTCTTCCAGTGGCCATCAGAAAGAAAGATACAGAGCTGTAGCGCCATTATGGCTGTGGCAGTTGAGAGTAAGTTGAATTAGTGGTATAGGTATTGCAAACGATAGTACCAGCTTAAGCATACATTTAATGTAGCAAAGGTTGTTTCAGGCTGAGGTGCAAACTAAGCTATCAACAGTTTTCTTACATCAGTGAAACTAGAATGTTTAGGTAACTGGTTGGTTGTTTTTTTTTCCTTTCACCCTGATCACATCAGAAGAAAGCAATAATCTTTGTGTGTGTTGTTATGATCATAAGTACTGGAAATAAGAGCATGTTTAGCTCTGTTTGAATGCCCCTATTAGCTTTCCTGTGTTGTGCTACTGTTTCATTGACCCGAACCCAGTTCTCCTCTGAGTTTGAATGAGGTTTCTGAGCGAGGTCTGGCATAGGTTAGCTTTTCTGCTGTTGGCAGATCTCTGTTAACATTAACTTCAGCGTTGTGGCGTCTGATTTTTTTTCTTTCTATCAGATACTAAAATCCGTGGTTTTGATGGGTGGCATGTTGTTTACATTAGAGATAAACAGGTAGTGTTGTTATATANGCGTTGTGGCGTCTGATTTTTTTTTCTTCTATCAGATACTAAAATCCGTGGTTTTGATGGGTGGCATGTTGTTTACATTAGAGATAAACAGGTAGTGTTGTTATATACTGTAGTAGAGATTTCAGCCCTTTATGCTAAAAGGCAAACATTTCTGCATCCTAATCCTAAAAAGAAAGGTATAGTAATTGTTCTGCTCTGAACTTTAAGGGTTTAATGTACATTGTGTTACACATAAGCATGTGCGTGGTTTTTGAGATCAAATCTCTAATGCATAATTTACAAAATTTACCTTGCAGGTGATGTTGAAACCGCTGTAAAATTTGCAATGCAGCTTATGGATTTGGGTGCTGATAGCAGTTTACGCAGCCGCTGGACAAATATGAATGCCTTGCATTATGCTGCCTACTTTGATGTTCCAGAGCTTATTAGTGTTATTTTGAAAAATGCAAAGCCAAAAGGTAGGCATTGTTACTTTTGTTTCATGCAGTTGTCTGTGTTTTGTTACTCTGTTGACCCTAAGCTGGTGTGTAGTGGTCTTTTGGGGTTTGTTTATCCATTATACATAAATAATTTCTAATTTCTTATTCTTTTAGTCAGCCTCATTGGTTCATTTTTCTCTTAACCTATTTTTTTTGTGGTTTAATGCACTGATTCTATTGCTGGTTTTTAAACTTGAGCTTTGTACGAGATGGTAGGTAAGTATCTAATAGAACAGGAAGCAAACAGGTTAATTCTAAGTTGTACAGGATTAAGAGAATGTATGCAGAAAACCAAAGATGTGACTATTCTGGTAAATTCTTAGGGTTTTTAAGATACCTTAAACATTGAGAAGTATTTTTGAAGTGCTTGGAGAAGGGTAAAGGAGAAATGGGGATTTGGCAATGGCATGTGCCAAACTAGTGACTGAAGCAACTTTGACATGCTCGTTTTTCCCGCTTCTTGGCTGTCTAGAAGGTCATGTGTAAGGAACGGTTTGACTTTAGTGCTTGGCATAGATAGATAATACCTTTTGGAATGATATGAAGGATTCGTAATTGAAGCCCTATTTATACTAACGCAATTGGAAATACAGAAGTGGTTCTGAACCAGAACCATTTGTTCCTAATTTGGTCAGGATATCAAAACCAGTAGGCAATTTTAATACTGAAGTTGTACAAATGTTAATTTGTTCTACTGAATATCCTTCTGATTGTGCCATTTTGCAAAATGATTAATGCCCTTTTTTAGGTAGTTGTAGCTAAAGACTCTGTCTCGAAATTCTGAAAAGCCGATAGGTTTTTGGAGTACACAAGGCTTGCTTCCCACGTCTTGACTCACCGTGGAGGTAATTGTTAAACAGCGCTGTTATTGGTATGATATGCTGAAGAGGTAACTTGTGTAGGTTGGTAACAAAAGACAAAATAAGACTGTACGGCAGTTAAGTTCACATTGCGTTTCCATGCTCCAGTGTCCATAATTTACATCAGCAGATTAGGTCTTCTATCAGACCTCATTTGCATTTGGTGTTCTCATCTCCTTGTGTGCAGTGCCCACCGAAGGAGTGGGAATTTGCTCAGATTTCCAAGGAAACCACTCTGGTTAAATGCCTTGGCAGTTGGCAACTCTTGGATAAGCAGATGATTTTTTTAATCTCAGAAAATGTATAAAATTATTTGCCCTGTGGTATGAAAACAGTGGATAGTCTGAATTAATAGAAGGAATAACCTTAGTTCCATACTTCATCAGGCAGTTTGCAGAGAAGGGAGGATGTACGTAGAAGGCAAACATGCCTTGGATGGATCCATACGGAACCAGAGAAAAAATGGTTGTTGGTGTATAAATAACTTTTCAAGACCGTGGTACACTGACACCCGTTGTGAAGCAGCCAGTATCACCTTTTGATTTACTGCTAAACTATTTCCTTTATGATGCTCTGCAGTTAAATTCTTTATACAGATTTACTCCTCAGTTGTTAGAACAGAGAGCTAGTTTGATCTTATATTTTTAGAGGTTTTAAATATAAAAATTGTTAAAGGCTTAGGAATTAGGAACGTGCGGTGCCACAATACAATGATAGTAACCTGCATGGGTTACTAATGACAGACCATTGCTGCATATTAATTTCCCCTAGGTAGTTTGGGATAGCTAATGAGTAACATTTGGTATAGATGTGTTTCTTTTTGTCACCTGTACTGTGCCAACTTAGACCTAGAACAAAACTGTAAGAAAACCGTTTAAAAACACCAAGCATGAATCTTGCAAGTCTGAGGAAGTCGCGCTAGTCTAATTAAAAAAAAAAAAATCTACATGTCAGTTACTTTTTAAAATAGGAGTACATGCAACATTTGCTGACTTGGTAGCTGACATTACTGAGCAGTGTTTTTACAAGTTGGTTCCTATGTGTGTGGAAAAAACTTGATAGCCTTATTAAACGTGGAAGTTTCAGTGGTTGTGTACAACTGCACAGCTTCTTTTAGACTGGTAGTGGTCTCTTGCCATTTGATGTATAAAAGATACGTAGCCGTCGTCATGATTCCATCATGTGAATGCGGTCTTTTTTCATGCGTGTGCCAATTAAATTTAAAATAGCTAAGTTTGTATTCGTATTAGTGCAATTTTAAAACTGTTAAAATGTGATCCCAAATTTGTTATCTTTGATCTCTATAAAATTCAGAGTCAATCTCTATTAGTATGTATGAAGTTGACATATCTATACAGACATATATATTTATATATCTTCTATATATGTTGATGTTTTATTTGCCCCCAAAATATTTATTTAGTATAACTATATAAGGATGTTGATACAGTTGGGATATACTTTGTTTATCACATTGTGAGAAGGGCTAGGGGTTTTTGGGACAGAGTTGCACTGGAAAATAGTAGGAGACTATACAGCCCTGAGGTGGAAAGTTTTATGTTCCTCACTATTATTTCAAGTTAGAACATTATTGCAAATACTTGTTGGCTTTTGGTTTGTGTGTTAAATCAGCTGACATTTTTAATTAACAGACATACACATAATTGACTTAAAATGACATCCATTGTGTAGTTTAGGAGAGGAGCCAGAGACTGAATAGACATCAAAATGCAAATCTTCTAGAACAGTTATAACTTCACAGTGGATTGAAAGATGCATTGGGAACAATTGAAGGAAATATATATTATGCTAAATCTCTTCTAGGAAAATGCATTGCTCCATTTTCCAAACTATCAGTGCAAGACCCTTCAGAGTGCAATTCTTTGAAAACAAAGAAATTCTAAAAATCACTAGCTCTTACTTTGTTCTAGGCCATTAGTAATTAAATCAATGTAAAGCTGAGGTATAATCAGTTTTCCCTTGCTCCACTACCTGCTCACAAAGGAAAACAACCGGTTGAAGATGCATCTCATTTTAACATTTGACACCCAGAAGCAATAAAATATAAATATTTCTGAAACGCTAATTTACATGGAAACCTGAAGTTACTAACTTGTTGGTGTTAGCACAGTAGATTGGCCATCGTGAATAGAAACAATTTTGCAGTTAAGTCATCAGTATTATAAAATGAATGAAAGCAAATGCTCATGTTCCAGATTGGTTCATGATTTGAATAAACAGATGCAGATGAGGTTGATATTCTGTGTCGAATTACTTCTGATATGCATTTAGTACATAAATAATGGTGTCTCTGTGTACATGTTAGCATAAACTGTAAAAATGAATGTCCTTTCAAGGAATCCATAGGGTCAAATGTTCATGTAACAGACTTGCATAGCTCACGTGTGATGTTTAATTGCAGATGTGGATGCCACCTGTAGTGATTTTGATTTTGGAACAGCTTTGCATATTGCTGCATTTAACCTGTGTACAGGAGCTGTCAAGTGTTTACTGGAACACGGAGCAAATCCTGCCTTTAGGGTAAGGAGTTAGGTTGTAGATTCACCAAAATGTGAAAAAAGTACCTGAAAAAATTGAACAGTCTGTCCAGGATTTTGGTTAGCTAAAAATGTGTTATGTGGAGCGACAGTGCCTCAGCAAAATGATTTGTAACTTGCGCTGGATGATTTTGTATGGTTTGTCACGCTTTTGTGTCGAAGTTTGTGTTTTTGTGTCACAGTCTAGTTCATTAATTCAAATAGCTTTCAAGATGTTTTTTGCTTGAACTTTCATTTGTTAATACTGCTTTGTCTCTTGCAATGGTCGTCACGGCAGTCGTGGATCTTTTCAGAAATACAGGAGTGTGATCTGTGACCTCCAGAAATGCAGTGTATTGCTTAGCAGTAAACTTAGAATAAGCTTGACAATGAAGATAAACTGAAGAAACAGTAACTGCTCTGCTTACTAACCAAATAGGCCTGAGTTACAGTGAAGGGATTCTATATGTGTCTAGCCATAAATCTTGGGTTTTGATTGGTTTTTTTGTGGTGGATTTTTGATGGTGTGGGTTTTTTTATATTAGCATAGGCTTTATCTCAGTTCTCCATTTTCAAGTTCAGTCTTTTTTAATGAGAAATTATAATTGTTTTAAGGGTACTCAAAAGTCATCATTTTGCGTATCGCTGATGGTGTGAAATCTGGAGCATCATTGTTCATGCAGTTCTTCACGATACTCAATCTAGATTTCTTTAAAAATGCTGGTTTTCTCCTTTGCCTCGATATTTGGTGTGCACATACATGTTTCAAATTCTATGGCAGCTGTGCGTTTAAGAGTCTGTTGCCACAGGGAATACTGGTTTCTAGTTGCACAGGCATTCTGAGCTGGCAAAAGGTGGCTCCACCCTTGAGAAACTCAGTCCTGTGCCAGTGTGCCCACTTTTGCCTTCTTGCCTCTGCTCTGCCCCCTGCCTTGTGTTGACAAAGATTTGCAAGGCACCTACCTGGTGGGCTGAACTGGGGGACTGATGTGACGGAAACAGTGGCTAATGCGATGACTTGAAAACTCAAAACAAACTCCCCGCTCTACTCTAACCCAGCTATATCTTGTTTTTAAGGTACTGTGACTTGAATGGGGCTGACCTTTAGTTACAAAATGATTGTAGATTTTGAAGGAATGGTAGGTGTTTATTTCTTCAATCCCGCAATAAAGTTCTGGCCAGAGGCAGTGTGTAGAGTTNGATGTGACGGAAACAGTGGCTAATGCGATGACTTGAAAACTCAAAACAAACTCCCCGCTCTACTCTAAC
>VZSC01005054.1:555-58055 GCA_013398225.1 Steatornis caripensis
GGGGGGTGGGGGGGGGAGCGTCGTGTGGGCGCCTCGGGTTCGCTGTCCTGAGCCCCACACACGGGAAGAGCCTGCGCTGTGGCTGTGTGCGTGAAAACGCACGCGGGTTTATGGGTTTAAACCCTCTTAGTCACATACCTTCTCTCCTGATCTGTTTTTGCGTTTGGTTTTTTTTGTTCTGTTTTTTTTTTTTTTTTAATTGCCCCCAGGGTAATCTAGTGTGTAGGCACTGTCTGCCTGTAATAGCCCAGCTCAGACTGCTCTGTCCCTGAGGTTTCTGCAAGGAGTTTGTCGTTAACAGCAAATGTGAGTCCGTGTCGCTTGGTTTATGGCAGTAAAATACCTGCTTGGGCTGGGAGAGGGATAGGGGCCTCCGTGGGTAGGAGGGAACCGGTTCAGAGAGCCATCGGGATCCCTCCATGGGCAGAGATAACGTTTCCCTCTGAAACAAAAGGCATCTGTTACACTGAGTGGATGCTTACGGTATTTCAAATAAAATAGTATGGCCTTTATTTTCTGTTCATGTATCTTCTGTCACTGTAGGATTACAGGTAGCGCAAGCAGTAAATTGAGGGTCCAGTTCTTGCAAGGAATAAATGTTTCACAAAGCGCCTTTCAGCTCTCTGCATATTTGTGTCTTTCACTGCTGCTTCTCCCTGTTGGTAGCTTCTGGGAGGGGCTGCTGTTCCTCTGCCTGCTTTCAGACCCCCTCCTCTTGAGGTATTATTTCTTTTGTTCTGAGATTAAACCATAGTTTTTCTAAATCTGTTAAAAGATGGAGTGGCTTTAGTGATCTCCAGTTAGAACATGCTTTTTTGCTCTTTTCTTTTGGAGTGTTCAAGAGATTCCATCGACTTTGGTTAAAAAAAAGTTAAGTTTCATTAAGCACTGAAAAGGAAGGAAACGTGTGGCTTTGGAAAGGACAACATCAGTTACAGGTCACTGCCCTCCAGTTGTGCTGTGACAGCCCCAGTAACGCAGCTCAGCTGGATGGTGAGAAGTGGAGGAAGACCAAGGGTAGCAGTGGCTTCAGCGCTACATCAGATTAACAGTTCTGCGGGCTAAGGTGTTGCCAACAGTACGTGCAGTGGGTTTTGTTTTTAAATGCGATAACTTTTGTTTTCCATTTGATAAGGCTGTGGAAAATAGGTGTGAAAGCAGATTTTTCCGTTTCTGCCCTTATTTTGGAGCAATCACTAGTCTCCTCAAAAGCCTGTAGTTGGCAGAACACAAGCTTAATAAGATCCTTTAGTTTCTGTCTTCAGTAAGAAGTGCAGAGCTTTCAAAGTGCTGCTGCTAGGGCTGGGAATCCCCTCGTTCTGTGTCTGAGCCCTGACAAACGCAGTGAGTGCTGGGTTCAGAGCTGGAATACTCACGTGCTCCTGTGTTATGAGTAATCTGATAACTGTATCAAAAGTATTTTTTTTTTTCTTTTTCTCCTTCTAGCTCATAACATGCTGTTTGCTAATGCTGGGGGTTATTAAATTTAATTACCTACAAGAACTGTATGTCTCACACTGCTTTACGTGGGTGCTGCCAGGATGTTTTCGGGGGGTTTTGTGGCTGTTACTTATCTTCGTTGGTGCAATTATTTTTTTTTTTCCCCCTGCTTTCCAGTAATGGCAACCTACACTTGTATCACTTGCCGTGTGGCTTTCAAGGATGCTGACATTCAGCGTGCGCATTACAAAACTGACTGGCATAGATACAACCTGAAGCGTAAGGTTGCTGACATGCCTCCTGTGACTGCTGAGAATTTCCAGGAGAGAGTCCTAGCGCAGAGAGCAGTAGCGGAGGAGCAGAACAAAATCACTGCTACCTACTGCACAGTTTGCAGCAAGAGATTCTCCACTTTCAATGCCTACGAAAATCACTTGAAGTCCAAGAAGCACCTGGAGTTGGAGAAGAAAGCTGTTCAAGCTGTCAGCAAGAAGGTGAAAATATTAAATGAAAAGAACCTGGAAAAGGGGCTGGCCCTAGAGAGTTTAAACAAAGATGAAATGAACACAGCTATTCAGCAAGCCATCCGGGCTCAGCCATCTTCGTCTCCGAAGAAGGCACCCTTACCTCCTAGTAACGCAAGTAGCTCTGCAGTTTCTATGGGAAGCGCCAGCTTATCACAGAGTAGAGAACGATCGGAAAAACCTCCACGGCTACAGTGGTTTGAACAGCAAGCAAAGAAGCTGGCCAAACAACAAGCAGAGGAAGAAGAGGATATGGAAGAAGGTAAGGCAATAAGCATACTGATAAGAGATAGCTTGGGGTAAGCTGTGTAGTTGTCAGTTTTGTGTAAAAGCTTCCTATTTCTGTAGTAGTACAGCATCACAATAGGTCCTCCTGTTGATTAAATTTTTAGCTTGACAAAGGGGTTAAGGTTGGCCCATGCTTGCTGTCAAGGACTCTGTGTTAGTGTCTGAACTGCCAGCTGCCCAAGATACTGATGTGTGTGGAGGATGAATATAAACTGTTAGTAGTAGGAGCACTGTTTACCACATAAAATTCCAGGGGAAGTTTCCTTTAAGGAAGGCTAACGTAAATGGTTACCCTAAAACTACTTGTGAAGAATATATAAACAAAAGTCTAATCGTGATCATTTGCAGTTGTCCCATCAGCCACCTTGCTGATCTGTTGAAGTGAGGTGGGAGTGAGGCATAGGGTTGTTTTTGTATTTATCCTCCTATCAGGACCAGAGGAGAAAGTTTGCTCCCTAGCCTGACACTGTGTGACGTAGCAGCATGTTGGCTGCCATATTAAAATTGGTTTAAGAGTTGCCACCCCAACGGCCTTTTCTTGCTGCTTCACCCTCATCGCTTGTTTGGATGCAGCTCTTTGTTGGAGGTCAGCTTGGAAAGTGGACAGCTGAAAAGATCAGAGCTTCAGAATTCCCAGAAAAGGGTTATTTTTAACCTGGACGCTTTCAGAGCTGTTAGTTTACAGTGCAGCTCCAAACGCATCTGTTGAAGCATTTGAATGGAGTGATTAAGCTGCAGCAAGGGGGCAGGGGTGAATGAAGTGAGACTGTACTATGCCAGCTTCATTACTTGAAACCATTGTGTCACGTTATTACATCAGAATAGCGGTTTTATGCAGGTGAAATTTCAGTTGCAGTTCAGGGAATCTGTTCTACAGGAAAAGAAATGTATACCTCTGAACATGCATCTTAACATCTAAAGAAGAAGCCAGCTTGCACCTGTTTTGTATTAATGTGTTGGTCATAAATTGTAATGCTAAAATCTCAGTAGGTTTCTGAGTCTTAATTTTCCTTTTAAGTGTTTGTCCAGGAATGTTTCCTGCAAGTCATGTTAATTCAGTGTCAGGCTTTTAAAATTATTAAACTATATCCTGTAGCAAAGATGTTTAATTAGCAGCCCATGACACTGGGGAGCACTGTGTTCCCTGTTCTCAAACGCTCTGTGCGCGTGGCAGTTGAAAGGAGGCCAGCAGGAACAGAGTACTGGGAAATGCTCACTGCCCCAGATCTGAACTCCTTAAAAAAGATTTCTAAGCCCCTCTAGTGGTATAATCAGATTTGTGGTTCATCTGTCCAGTAATGAGCTCTGCAGTACTCTTGCAAATGTGTAAAGTTGTTACTGTATCTTGGTATGTACCAACATATAATGTAACATAGTATATCTGTGACAACTGGCTTTGTCATTCTTGTTGTTAAAGATGGATGTGTGAACAGGAGTGTCTTTTCCCTCACCGCTGAGTCACTGCTGGAAATGAGTATTTCCATTATTCTGACAGACTTGCGTTGTTTTTAACAAGCCATGCATGTGTTCTTGTGCTGTGGTGAATCAAATTTAAGGCTTTGAAACAGCAGCACAGTGTTAATAGTTGAGAAAATGGAGGGGAAAAAAATATTGGATCTGCCAACTTTTTTTGTGAGCAGACTCGAGCTTCACTGTGCTTCTTAGAAGGAAATGTGATTTACTGGCAATGGTATATTCTTGCACCTGTAAGTGACTGTGTGGCACTTAGCTGTCAGAATAGAAAATGCAATATTTTCTGTGATAACTTTTTCTGACTTAATTGAGACTTGTTTTGCTTGAGAGAAGTAACCGTATAAATAAATAATTTTTTAAACTTCATTTAAAAGACTGGGAAGATATGGGTTCTGATGAAGACGTCGGCTCTGAAGATGAGATGGAAAGTGTGGGAGAAGAGGAGGAGGAGCAGGCAGAAGCTGAAGGCACGCCTGCTGTTGGGGCCATACCAGTCACGGACTGCTTATTCTGTCCCCACCATTCAAGATCTCTTACGAAAAATGTGGCTCATATGACAAAAGCTCACAGTTTCTTCATTCCAGACATAGAGTACCTTGTGGATCTCAGAGGACTAATCAAGTACCTGGGTATGCCTGAAAATCTGATCAGGATAATTATGTACTGTTACTGCTTATTTTCACTTGGATATGGCTTTAAAGGTTTTTTGGGGGGGGTTGTATAAAAATCTGAGCGCTGTCTAGTTCGGTATTTTGATCGTGAGCAGGACCACAGGCCGTCTGGGGAGAGTGAGGTAAAACCCCGCTGAGCAAACAAGTGGTTGTGTACCCTGTAGGTCTCACATAGGTTTCTAATATTGAGGAAGTTGCTCAGCTAACATGAAATTTAGGACAAAACTCAATTGTTAAAGTGCACATATGAACTGTACTATCCTGCTAATGAGTCGCGAGTATTTGCCTCATCAGTTTACAATGCTTGTGAGAGCTAAAAGCTAGAAAACATGTGTCTTCCTTGAAGTCTACAAATAACGATGAGAAGAAAATAATTTTGGAGTATCAGATAGAAATCTCTGTTGGAAGGAATGAAATTTGTGATTGAGAATACATAATGATCCACACCTTGTCATATGAAATCCGTAAATACACAGGCTTGTCCCTGATGGAGATGTGTGGTCAAGGCATAGGCACAGCAGGTGTTTTCTGGAGATGAAGGGCTCGAGGCTCTTCCTCGATCTCTCTGTCTGGAAGCTGAGAAGGCTACATCACAGAAATGTCAACTGTTGACTAGGGAGGCTCTATTCAGACTAATAGAAGTGTCAATGTTTTCTGCAGGAGAGAAAGTTGGCATTGGGAAAATCTGCATCTGGTGCAATGAAAAAGGGAAATCCTTCTACTCTACAGAAGCAGTACAGGCTCACATGAATGATAAAAGCCACTGCAAGCTCTTCACAGATGGAGATGCTGCCCTCGAATTTGCAGACTTCTATGATTTTAGGTGAGGACGCTTTTCTTTGAGTGGAACACAGGTGGGGACAGACAACAGGACAGTTGAATATTACATCAGAAACTATTGTTCATTCCTAAAATTTAGTCCTGTTTCTGCTTCTAATGTTAATTTTGCATAGCTGGTTCACTGCTTTTCTAGGTAAGCATAACGATTGGTTCTCCTCTCCTGTGACCACTAATACCAGTCCTACATGAAAATATGTTTGCTGTTACCGAGTTTAGATTTCAGTGCACCAGCAAAGACCATAAAAGGGCGTAACTGTTGCTTTCATTACCTTTTAGGCAGATTGTGGGCTTAATACCTACTGTGGGTTTTTAGTTTTTTAGTAGCTGGACTGCTGTGATTTAGAGGCCTCTTGTTGAACTTCCTCTAACTGATCCTAAGCTCTGTTTATTTTGGTCAGAAACAGCTCCTATTATGGTGACAGGTGGATTTAGTGGAGCTTCTTGGGGTGCTTATTCAGTAGCTGTGCGGAGCTGGTGGGCTGCATGGTGGTGGCTTTTCACCATAAGTCATGGTGAAGTGTGCAGCAGCAGAACCGTGCTGAGTTATAGAACTGGGTGGAGGAGGGGTGGTCCTTGTCTTCGGCCTCTGTTTAGGGTAGGGTGTTACTGGGAAGAACTCTCAAACCAAGGCAAATGGAATGTGACAATGTTTGTGACTTACTGGAGCTGTGCATGGCAGTATTTTGTGTAATGGGTCTGGATAGCTGTGGCTGCTCACCATGTATAAACAGTGTACTGCTACTCTTCCACAGGAGCAGTTACCCTGATCACAAGGAAGAGGGAGATGGGGAGGTGCCTGGAGAGCGCCCAGCAGAGAGAGAGTTGGATTACGACGATGACACCTTGGAGCTGATCCTTCCTTCAGGTAGGTGTAGGACTTGTGTTATGACGTGCTTTCTCTACATTTCTCTTAGCTGCAGCCGTTACCTGCAGCATAGGCCACCTTTGTAAGTGTTTTCTTTGGCAAGGGAGAAAGTAATTTTGCATCTTAGTGGCTTTGGGGTTTTGTCCTCACCTTCCATTGTTTTCACTATGAAGTAGTTCAACTTGTTCAGCATCAATGTATATGTGGACTGGGGCAGGGGGTTCTTTTGCCCACTTTACCTCTTCATTAATGGGTGGCTCATGGTGTATGCCAGGTTTCCGTGTCTGGTTTTAGTGCAACTTGGAGAGGCTGTAACTTAGGTCATCTAGTGTAGTATTTTTGCAGAGAGGCAGCTGGTAACTAATTTAGCAACCTATTTCAGTAAAATGAATTTATTTAAGCAACCTTACTCTTGCCTTGTATAGCATTTGGCGCTCTTGGTTGGTTTGGGGTTTTTTTTGGTGTTTTTTGTATGAGGGGACTTCATCCTTTTCATTCTGAAAAGTGCTTCCAACTATGCAGTTAGAGAAGATTTCCTGAATGTCAGCAAGTTACGTGCCTGGTTACTTGAAACAGCATTGCCTCTCTGCTCATTTCCTTAATTAAAATTTTGTTTTCCCATAACTGCCTGTTTGTTATCTGAGCTAAGGCTCTCTTGAACAACAGCACTCTTTGTGTTTTTTTTTCTTCAAGGTGGAGTGCAGTACAGCAGCTCTTACAGTTATTACGTTGAATTCTTAATGGTCCTGAAGTTTTTTTAAGGTTCTGGGCCTTTCAGAAGCATTTCTCAGCATAAGGGTTTTCCACAGTTTTCACAATATGCTTGAATACTGCATTTCGGAAGCTGCTTCATTATACGTAATAACATGTCACTTCCTCTGAACAGGTGCAAGAGTGGGTCATCGTTCTTTAATGAGATACTACAAGCAACGGTTTGGTCTGTCAAGAGCGGTGGCTGTTGCGAAAAATAAGAAAGCGGTGGGTCGTGTGTTGCAGCAGTACAGAGCTTTGGGCTGGACAAGTCAGACAGGTAAGGGACAATGTGAGGTTTTTACAGAGGAGGTTCTAGGATGTCATAACTCTACAGTTAAATAGGTTGTGTTCGTTTCACATTTGTGGGGTTTTATGCAGTGGTTTGTCTTCCACTTAGTTCCCTTTCATTCCTGACATCCAAGCAGAATAAGTTATAAGAAGTTGTTTGTGTCTAAAAGCCATTGCAGCTTCTGTGCAAGCCCTTCAGTTCATTAGCATGCATGTCTGTAATATTTGGTAACTTCCTAAGATTGTTGGTTTCTGCCTGTCAAAACCACTACTCTTACTATTTAATAATGTGACATAAACAATTCTTTGACAGTTAGAATATTTTCCCAGTTGGGGAGCAGTGATGTGATCTATATCTGCTTTGGAAAGAAAAGAATCACATGTTGGAATGCAAAACAACCTTTTCCCTTATTCACGGTCAAGGCTATGCATAGAGGGAACTGGCCTTTCCCAAGATAAAAGTGAAGAGTGCCAGTATGGGAAGGAAAACACACAGCTCACTGCTGATTGTAAATGGACAGATTGGCTGGTTTGCATATAAGTAGTACGTAACCTTACAGACATTCATCCCTCTCTCTCTCTCCCTACTCTCTCCTGAAGGAGCAGCCTTCGCTCAGCAGCGTGACATGCAGTACCTGCAGAGGATGAAGTCGAAGTGGATGCTCAAGACAGGAATGAGTAACAATGCTACAAAGCAGATGCATTTCCGGGTGCAAGTCAGATTCTGAGTTCCCGAGAGAGCTGCATGCAACTGTTTTTGGGAAGGGGGACTTAGTGGTTTCTGGGTTGAGGATTCTGTTATTAAAATGGACTTGGTACCTCTCAAATCAGGACGTGTATGCTGGTGTACCTTCCTGTCTATGAGAAGAGGAGGGAGCTTGTCTCTTCCAGCGAAATGATGATTGGCCTAACTTTAAAAAAATAAAATATCTTAAATGGAATATGTGGCAAAGTAGTCATGGCTCCACATAAAGATGCATGCATAGTCTTGCTGCCCATCTTTGTGCAATCCATTTCTGTGGGGCAGTTGACACTGTCACTTTCAGTTTCCAATTCTGCAAAATGGTTCAGGCCAAGAGAAGATCCTAGATCTAAACCCTGACATGGAGTGTATTGAAGGGTTTTCACTTGTGGTGCCAGACATAAGTTAGATGGGTGTTTTGGACTTCTAGCTGGTACTATTGAGGTGAAGATCTGAGAGCAGAGATTCTGGGATGGTTAAGTGATAATTATTTAAAGAAATGCACTGATGGTAACCGTAACTCCAGGGTTAATAATGTCCTCAGAAGTTGACTGTACTTGCTTAGTGCTCCAGCTCAGGCCTGGATTAATAATTTACAGTGCAGTTGTTTTAAGTTGTATTTAATGTATTTTCATTACGTAAAAAGTGCTCAAAATTGCTGTAACATTTAGATGAATGCCAAATCAAAATTTCTGATGATCTGTTAAAGATTTCCTGATTAAAACTCTGAAGTTACTATTGATGATAGCTTTTGTTGTTCCCATTGAGTACTGGCATTTCGTATGATCTTGCTGAAGGAAAGTGACCCAAGGCATGTATTGTCTAGAGTGGAGGCACACTCTCCCTTTTAAACAGGTGAACTGTTACGGGCAAGTGTAGAGAAAATCTGCTTGTCATCGAGCTGAGGCAGCAGTGCTCGTGTTTGGCTTGGTGTTGCAGGTGTTAAAAGCTGCCATGACCTTACCAGTTCTTCTGACCTTCATGTAAGGAGGTGGGCACTTACATGTGAAGGTGTGGGCTAGCTCCTGAAGCCCTGAGCTGTGGTGTGCCGTCCACTGTGAGTGTGTGCCATGGGAAAACTGCTGTTTGTTTACCTGTCCGTTCATTGTGAAGGCAGCTGCAGCTGGCTGTGTTTTAGGCTTACTCTGGATTCCCTAGTAGTGACTTTCATTGGCATGATTTCAATATAAGTTTTCTTCCTCTGCTGTGAATGGTGTGTGCATAGTATCACTGGGAATGGTAGGGGGAAACTTTGTTGATTAACACCGTGTTTTGACCTCTTAAAATAATCCACGAAAGTCTCCCTAAGAAGTAAGTTCAGATAAAAGTAGTACTGTTGGCATATCAGCACTTCTGAAAGAGTGGGATGTTTATGGGACTCTTAGGAAAGTGATCATTTCACAATGGAGGTGTCTGGTATGTGTTTTTGTTTTGTAGATTTGTCCATGGTGTTTTGCTTTTTTGTTTTCTTTTTTTAGTGAGTTCTGCTGCCTTGGAAGCTTTTAGCTGTTCCTGCTTTTACTGAGAAGACGGAACTTGATCAGTAACACAGGGTATAAATTTGACATAGCATTTACGAAGTCAAGTGACTAATACATTTAAAAAGGTACAAATTTGAGTGAAGGGAAAACTGGAGCAGAGAGAATTTTAGAGAAAGTCTGTGTCCACATCCAAAATCTGAAACTAAAGTTGGGTTGATAAATGAGTACCTCATTTTTCCTGGTAATGCAGAGTTACTGCCATTGTGTATCTGTAGCTGTATTTAGCTCACGTTTGAATTTATTCTAGAGGGTTTGCTCTGGGTTATTGGGCTTTACTCAAAGTTAGAAGTAAGAGATCTAATCTCAGCTATGTGACTCAAACTATGTGCATCTTAAGACATCATATCCTTTATTGCACCCATAACCTGGCCCAATTTGTAATTACACCATGGATTTCTAGTACTGAAGGGTGTATCTTACTTGTATTTGTCAAACCTCAGCATCTGGCTCTTGGGAACTGCTCGTATCTTTTTCTTTGAAGTTAGAGATTACTATCGAAGGGTCTTACGCTTATGGACAATTTAGATTGTCTTTACACATAGAGCAAAATGAAATGCCACAAAAATCTAGAAATAGAAGGTTAGACTTCTTAACCAGAATCTTAGCTTGAAGCCTGCTGAACTGGCTTTGAATACCAGTATAGGTCAGCATCCGAGCAGTATTCAGTCTGGAGCTTTTGGAAAACACTCGTGGAATATTCAAAACTTACATTAGGGACAGGACAATTATCCTGGGAGAGTCTTAGGCATAACCTAGTACAGTTGCTAAAGTCTTAGAGGTAGATATTAAAAGAGCCTTGGCAGTGAACATGGAAATACAAGCAGATAATTGACCCAATGACAAATTATTTTGGGTCTGTAAGGTTCAGTCTGGAGGTGCGTGGAGTTTGCTGCTCTCGTTGTGAAAGGGAAACCAAAGGGAACTGCTGTTCTCTGTGCAGACTTGCTCAAAGCAGCCTGCTGCTTATGAAAAAATGGGGATCGCCTGCATTTTCTGAACAGTCTAATTCAGAAAGAAATGCACGTAAGCAAAAATGAAAATTGGTAGCCATTTGGCAAGTCACAGGGATGCTGGAGGAGGCAATTTTTATAGTATGTACCCGTGATTCTGTCCTATACGTCTTACTGCAGTTTAGTCAGAAGAAAATGGAGGAGAGGTACGGAAACCTACAGGTATTTTAAAGAAAGTTTTAACTCTAAGCTGAAAATGGTTGCATTGCAAAACCAGCAGAGGGCATAGAAAAGCTTTTCCCAGAAATGTGTTTACTATGAAAATAAAATTCTAGTAAGTGTACATTCACATGGAATACTGGTAGGGTGAGAAGGCAAAGCTTGCCACTAACATGAATTAAGAGTAGCACTAGGCTTCTGTGAGGTGAATTGCTATTAATATGTTTATGTAGGTCCAGGGAGAGCATAGCTAGCAAAGGGTAGCTAGAAAAAGCATGCGGATTGCCTACAGTATTCAGCACCGGTGCTACAGTCTGCACAGCTTGTGGGTAATTCCAGCTTTGTCAAAGCATCTGACTGTGTTTTTATTACTGCTTCACAGTGTTACAGTTTAGTCTTTTAGCTCCGTAGCCTAAATCCTAAAGATTGTACAAAGGACAACTGAGGGCAGTTTTATGTTTCCTAAAGGAATTCCAAATGATAATGGTTCCCATCAAGGAGCTATGTTTCCAGCTATAACCTAGCCGTGCACTCCCCTGCTCTGACCTTGGCGTTTTCTGGCTCTTATGATCAGAATGAGGAGAAAGTAAAGTTTAGAGGCAGCCAAGTAGATTTGAGACAGTCTCTGGCTATAGTGGGTACTCTGGGGCAAGAATTTCCTGGTATGACTAATTCCGTGGGTGTGCTATTCCCAGAGGAGGAGGAGATCTCTTCTCAGGCTGGTGCGTCCATAGTAGGAATGGCTGGGAAGAAGCACAGAAGATGGACAAGGTTGTGATTCTGCCTGCCTGTCCGTCCAGTAATAGCCGAATGTTGGTGTGGTCCTGATGCTGCGTCAGGCGTTACAGAATGAATCAGCAGAGTGACAGAACTGGTGAAGCTGATGGAGTGCATCTGCCATTTCCTATGGAAGTAGTTCTTCTGTTTTGTACACTGAAGTTATCTAAAAGCAACCCAAATGGTACTGGAGGGAAAAACACGTACCCATTATGTGGAAGGGCAGGGCTAGGAAAGAGAGAGAAGAATATGGGATGTAGAGGGGCAGAGATACGGGAGAGTCAGATACGTAAAACGTCCTAACTGCTTATTACGCTGAAGCTGCAAGTGAACAAGTAAAGATCTATTTAAAGTGGGCGCTGCCTTTAAAGAGTGCAATATTGATCTCTAATTGGTTTCCACAAGGTAGAGGACCTGAAATGTAAATTGGTTGGACCATTGCCCAGCTAACATCTGATGCTTGAGGGGCATCTGAGTGAGATGCTTTGCTACAACTTTCAAGCGTTATTTTTGATCTATTAGAACTGAGGTATCCTGGGCTAATAGGCTTCATCTGCTCAGGCGTTTGATCACCTTCCTCCACACTACCTGCATAAAGCTGCTGGTGGAAAACTGCACTTCAGAGACCCACGTGGGTTTATACTATTATGACCTGTAATAGATGAGAGGTTAGAGATAAGCTTTAGGGCACATCTGACTGAAAATTAAAAATACATCTTAAAAGCTTTGAATCTTAATGGTTACCATACTGCAGCTGGAGAATAGCAGTCACCAGACTGTCATCGAATCCTGAATCCTCAGCGGTCGGAAGAGCCTGAATAGCTGATGACCAACTGATGGCACTTCATGCATCAGAGCAAGCCAAACCACGTCTTTTCAGCAGTCTGACTCAGAGGAAATTTCTGTTGCCTCTCTTGCTACACCCCAAACTACCCTGTGTAAGATGCAGCAGCCAGGCACTTTGAGAGCAACAGAAGCAGTAACAGGAGACCTGCAGCTGGTTTTGTGTTAGGGGTTTCTGCACGTGTTTAGGGTACCAGACTAAAAGCATTAAGCAGGTTTTTAAATAATGACATTACCGAACAAACATTTATGTCTTTGTACAGTTCACTGATGCAAAAAAAAGGGTTGTCTAACATTGAGACGTATTTTCTATCATTCATTACGCTTGTTGTGTTGGAGTCTTATTTGCTTCCCACTTTATTGGATTTATTTTTTCAACTTTTTTATCTTTGCTGAGACTTTACAGTGGTAAATTCCATAGCCTTGCTTAGGAAAGTAAGAGGTTTGCTCCCCCTGCGTCATGTGTTAATAGACAGAAGTGAAATTCTTACCACGTCTCAGAAGAAGTATGTATTCACATCATCAGATGACCTCGTATCTTAACATCCCTTTCTTGAAGGATCTTCAGGAAACAGGTCTGTGTAGGAATTGCTGACAATCAATAACCTGAATAACAGAATTAGCAGAAGCAAATGCTATTGGTTAGAGGGAAAAAAAGAAAACCTTTGTTTCTTATGAGCTCTAGATGCCACAAAGAATAACCTGATGTTTTACAAAATGAACTTTGTAGCAAGCTACATTTCTACTTGGAATGCTTCTTTCTTTAATCTGTCAGATCAATGAGAACTTTTTTATTTAATAATTAAAGCATGCCTGGAAGATTCATCTAGAAGTTCACAAAACAAAGTGGCTTAGCAAAGAGTCACCAGATGAATAGAAGTTGCATTTCTGCAACAAACGGGTACACCAAGTACCTCAGATGTGTAAGGTGAGTGCTGCAGGATAGGCTGGCACTCAGCTCTGGGAACGTTTTCCAGCAAGCTGGGAAGGAAAAAGTCTTCCTGAGCATGCACCCTGTGGCACATCGGCTGCAGCGCTCCAGAGGGGATTTCAGCCTCTGCAGCATGCTGATGTCAGGCTCTGCAGTACACCTGGATGCAGCCCGGAATACCAGCTGAGGCCCAAGTGTGGTGTCCTTGCCTTGGTTTCCTCTGGTATTTGTGGTTCTTTTAAGCCAGAAAAGATGGCATGCTTGTAAACCTGAAGGCCAGTTTGCCTTACATCACTCCCCCTTGACCAAATCCCACAGTGGAAAACCAATTTCACTTTTCCTATTGCTGCCAATGCCTGTTAATGATTTGGCAAGGTTTATAGTCATCTATAGATATGTTGGCTGCTTTTTCCTGACTTGGGTGCCTTTCCACCCTTAAGTTTCTGCTCTTTGCAGACATTTGAAAGCAATGTGGCTTTCCTGTGCAAGATCTGCGTTTGGTCTCGCGCAATTCTGCTACGCTAAACACCACCACTAACGCCTTAACAGGTGGGGCAACTACGTGTTTGCCTATGTTACATGCACTGAAAATCCTGCTAAAATATTTCCTGGAGTGTTTCAAAATCCAGATATTTTCTGATATCTTTCATAGGTGCAGTCATACCTAGCTTACTTAACTCCTTGCGATTGTGGTATTTCAACAAATCCTGCCACTCAAACTGCTGTATTTTAACTAAACTGTGCTGATGGAGTGCATGCTTTCAAAATACAGCAGATGCAGAATTGTTTCAAGGTTTTTTTCCACTAAGTGTTAAGCAATGCCAACTAAAATTACCTTAAACTGTCCTTAGACTAAGGATAAACCTGGACTGTTATTTTCATTCAATGATGTATGGTTAAGCTGATCCCACATCCACGTGCCTCGTAAATGGCCTTGTCTTTCCAGCTGCATCTGCTTTCCTGCCAGTAGAAGGTTCATTGTCCCACAAAGAAGGGAAGAGTGACCTGTATGTTGCGGAGCTCTGTCTGTCATCCTCAAATGCTTTAGAGGTCAGCTGGCCCGTGTCAGTAGAAGGCCCATAGTCCATTGTACAGTCTATTCTTGTTTGCTTACTTGTCTGCTTAGCTGAGCCATGCCTGCCATAGCTGCGTGATAGATCAAGTGTGTTATACTTAAATTTGTCCTTGACTCTTCCAACACCTAAGTCACCGTGGTTCTTCCTGCAACACAGTTCCTGATAGAAAAACAGCATTTTATGGGAGAGGGAAGCAGTACAATCATGACTTAGTCGCATAGTCATTTACAGAGCACAAAAGGAGGATTAGGTGGCTCAGCTGTGGCCAGACATTTCTCTAGCAAAGAGCTACCAAGAGCTAATCAACAGGATCTAATGCAACGTCTCACCTTGCCCCAGGGTCTGGGCACCCATCCTCAGCTGTAATCTGAAGCAGAGTCCTCTCTGAGAGCGAGTGGTTTTCGGATAACTTGCCAGAACTGATTTGAATGTTTAAATACTTGCAGGAGGGTGCGTACTTCTTAATTAATAGGTCGGCTGTTGAAATTCTTTTTTACTAGGCAGCTGAATATAGAAATCAGCCAGATGCCTTTGGAGTTTTACTTTAAATGGCTTGGTCTTTTGGCCCCATGAATCATCTGGTTTTTTCTGTGCTGTGGTGTAGCTCCAATAGGTGATCCCAGTACAGCCATTAAGAATAGCTGAGGTACTTTTGGCGGGATTGCAGCCAAAGCTGTACGTGCATACCTAAGGTACTCTGGGTTATGTATACAGGAAATTAGTGCCATAAACTGCAGTCAGCCCACCTCAAGCATTTATCATGTCTCAATGGCAAGATCAGCTGGACTTCGGAGGTCACCAAGCATGGAATAGTTTGGAAATCCACCTGTTCTTACTGATGGTTAGATACCCACGCACTGTGCACTCGTTTTGCTGCTGCCTGTATCACCTTGTTTCTAGGGCATCTCAAGCTGACTAGTAGCTCCCAGAGCTCAGTAGAGTAGCCTCAAATCTATGCTTTGTTCCTTGACACAGGCCCTGTTAGGAGATTGAACTCCAAGTAAAGTAAACGAAACCCCTTGGTAACGCTAGCAAAGAACCAAAGGAAATCTAACGGCAAAATAACTTTTTACATGTTTTCCTTCCTGCAGTTTGTGTCAGCAGGAGCGGATCACAGCTCATGTTCTCGCATGCTCGCTTAAGCGAGGCATTCCAGCGTGCGGGCTCTTGAACTTTCAAACCTATTTTTATGCCTATCTGTGACAGCTGCGGCTATTAACAGCAAGTCCCTCAAGCAGAGAGAATAAATAAATCCTCTGTTATTCCATGCAATATTTTACTGGTTCATTGATTGTGAGGAAATAATCCCATTTTGACTGGCTAGGTTGTTTGAGGTCCAGTGGTGAGTGCAAGAAATCGCCATGCCTAGGACTGAAGGTCATACAAATGCATTAAGTCGTGTGTCAGGAGCATCCAACTGAACTGTGCCCCACCTGCCCCACATGGTTGGTAGCTCTTATGAACAGTTTTCCTGTAGGTCTGTCAAACCTTCACACAAAAAAATATCGTAAGAAGATTAAAAGACCAAGGTTGCCTTGATATACTTCATCAGATCCCGCTCTGTGTTTTTGTTTAAAAGCAACATTACAAGAGCAGTTTATGGGCTTTCCTCCCTCATTAGCATTCCATTCTTGCTAAGACCTTGCACATTTAATAGATCTTTGCTTCTCAGGGTTTTATTGTGTACCAGTTACATCTGGGATGCTTCCGAGGTCTGCATGACCAAGACATCATTCCTCTTGGCTACTATCTCAAGGGGAATCTCTTGAGAATATTCTCAGGAATACACGCATCTTTATCTTCCCTGTTTTAATTCATGAGTTGCCTAACAGCACCTCTCAAGGTTATCAGAGCAAAAAATGAAATCTGCAGCACATATTTTGGAGGAAAAGAAAAAAGTAGTATGATAAGGGGAGGAGAATTGTGCAGTTCAAGTCCCCTGCATACTGGATGTGTAAAGGTTTGCAGCCTGCAAGAAAAGAGTCCCAATGGATTTTTAGAAGATAATATTTACGGAGTAGGTGCTTAATGTTCTAAAAGTCAATTGAAGAAACAGGTGAGCTATTCCTATAAACTGACCAAATACTTCTGAAAAATATGAACTGTAGCCACTTCATCAGCATTTTCTAGCTATGGAATTGGTGACTGGTTCTCAAGTAGATGTAATTTATTTGATTTAGTTCCTTTTTAACATGTTCATTTCTCTGATTTCTTAGTCATCACATACACGGGGCTTTTTCTTTTTTTCTCTATACTGTGCTACACCTAACTATTTTATGGAGCCATTGAAGACTAAACTGGAATTACTTCATTAATAAAACAGCATCAATTTAGGAACAAGTATCCAGCAGGTTTTGAAAGACTCTTCCTCCTTGGCCAAGGTGATGATACCACAAAAAGCCTCAGTGTTCTTGCACGTCTGTTCATCTTCCTGTCTGATGTGCCTCTGTGGGAGTACAGCTACAGATCAAGGTTACAGCAAGAAAGAGGTGAATTTATCCAGACAGAAGGAAAAATAAATCTTTCAGTAGGCACCAAGGTCTCTTCTACAGCTTGGAGGGCCACACAACACTGGGGATGTTCTCCCCAAAAGCTTAGCTTTTTAGGAGGGCTCCAACTCCAGCTGATCTTTGAGGTTGGCATAATGTAACTCGGATTATTTGCAAACAGGATCTTAGTCGCTCAGTACCTTTGGTGAACATGGGGTGTGCTATCACTGGATTGCTTTCCTCTTCCTGCTGTCTGTTGCCTGCATAAATCCTGTATTTGAAGACTAAGATGCAGAGGAGCTCTGCTGATGCAGTCATCGGGTCAGTCCCTCAGCCAGCAATCTGTAAGCTTACTTCCAACGTCTTCATGTCCATTCAGTTACAGAAGATGCTCCTCTTTTCAAGCACCCAGTACATTCAAAATGGCTTCAAAAGGGACAAACCGTTGTGTTTTCTGTAGTTGAGTTCAGTGCCTCACTTGGAGACAGAACTTGTTTTCTTACATCCAAAAATTTGTTACCGTTTTGACCAGAGGTGTGCTACTTTATAGACAGCGCACCAGCCTCACAGAAAATGCCAACTTCTGTCCACGTCCAATAGCAAACACACAAATTTACTTTAAGTCAAATACAGCCGGCACTAGCAACAAAAGGACAGCGCAGACTGTTAATTTTTGTGATACAGTGGTCTGTAGTACAGCTACTAAAAAGCAAAATTACATTTCTGCTGCAGGGATAAGTTGTCTTCAGAAGTCAACCACCGCAAAGTGAACCGCAGCCAGCTGACTGGAAGCAGCTCAGTCCAGCTTATCGGGGGTGTAAGTTTCTGTGCTGTGCTTTGACAGCCTTCACCAAAGTCCAGCTTCCATCATGGCCCGTCACGCTGCAGAGTGCTGAAAATGCTCTCTCCTGCAGCCCTGGGGAAAACCTGATGCACCTCGTGGAGCTAAGGGGCTTGCATAGGAAATCCCACCTCTGCTTCCAACTGAGGCACGTGCATTGCACACGCAGTGGGAGAATCCAGTGGAGGCTGCTGCCTGATGCTGGATCTCTTGGGTCTCAGTTTGTTGTGCTGAAAGCAGAAAGTAGAAGATCTGGCTTTCCTGATCCTGTGCTTGGAAACCACACTGTCATGAGTCATGAGCAAACATTTTGAGACAGGAAAATTTTCACTGAGGGCCCTGAGGTAAGCAGGTGAAAAAGAGGGAATGGGGTAAAACATGCAAGGAAAGACCCACGTCTGGAAAAAAATAAGTCCCTGCACTGTGGTAAAGACTGCCTCACCTTTATTAATCCAAAGTGATTGCATTTCTGCCTAGTAGAGGGACACGGCCAGGACTTCAGTCCTGTCATGCTGCCCATTTCATCTGACATGTCGATGTTACTCTGGACACAGCAGTGCTTGACTGACAGACCAAATCATTTGCCACCATAACGGAAAACTGATCTTCAGTAAGTATCAAGATGAGTGTTTCAGAAAACACAGACACCAGTCGTGATGCCAGTCTGGTAAACAATGCCAGCAGGACTCCTGAGGGCAGAGGCTCCCCCCTGCTCCCGCTGCTTTCACTAGGCTGTTCGCCCTGGCACTGGTTCCAGCTTGCCGTCGCACGGGTGATGAACAAGGCAGATGGCATGTGGGGGCAAGTGGATGAAGAGTTTCACATTTGTTAGGAGCAGCCTTGTTACATTTCCCTGAGCTGGTACTTCGCGCAAGCCGAACGCTTCTAATGTTAGCTCTGGTACCATATGGATGGGAAGCGTTGAAGCTTCCTGCACAGAGCAGGAGGAATGTGCTTTAGGCGGCTCCGCATGCTCCCCCTGGCACCCGCTCTGTGGGACCCTTCACAGCAGTGCAGCTGTGCTCTCCGCTGCTGCCTCCCCTGCTCTCCTGCATAGTGTCTCCAGCTGCCCCACTGCACTTCTGCTCCTGCAGCCTGTTCACAACCACACTTAGGCTCTCGGTGAGCCTCAAGCCCCTAGGATTTTCAGCTGAGAGAAAAACAAGGGTTAGCGTCTGCGTTCCAAGCAGAGCTGTGTGCAAGGTCAGAGAAATAACAAACTGGACCTGATGGTCCAAATCCAGTAGTCATATACCCTGTGTAATCTTAAAGGAAATGATAGCCTCTCTGTCCAGTGCGCCTTCCCCAGCCTCCCAGCTGAACTGCTACAGCTTTTAGATTTGTTGTCCGCTCACAAATGCCCTTTTCTCCTTTCTGTCTCCTTTCAGTACTGTCACTTTGTATGATTAAATAGGAGTCAACAGCGTCACCGTATGAGATCGAGATAGCTCAGTAGTATAGCATATGCTGATTCACCTAAGCTTGCTTTTTATTTGGCTTATAAATGCAGAAGCCCAGCTCATCAGCATACAGAGCTTTATTAACAATATTAATGAGCTGAAGTTTTTATCTCGCTTGAAACCACTTTCTGTAAGTCATAATGAACTTTAAAGTATTCATATTGAGAAGACAGCCCTGTAAATCAAAACCTTTTTTGCATATTGTTAGCACTATTAAACAAGCTTAAAGCAGTTAATGACTGAATGGAGGAAGAGCAGCATGCAGAATGTCAAGAGTGACGCTGATCCAGCTGATCAGCATGAATTATTTGTGAATGGGAATTGTGCTAAATACCTTATCACAGTAGGCACAATGCTGTGGACTGACTGCCTAGGTGTTCCTTTTGCCGGTGCCATTTCATGTGTACTGTACTTGCGATCCTTGACAGCATCTTCCATTATCTGGGCCGGCTCCATACTCGGCAGTAGAGCTTTGTCCACTACCTTAACATTTCCTCTGCATCCTTTCTAGAGGTGTAAGACAGTATGGACACTCTTTTGGGAAGGGAAACAAAGAAGTACTGGAGAAATGGCTCCATCCAGCCTACAGCCTGGTTATTCTTGAGGAAATCCCCTCAATGCCTCTGAAAAGTCTCCTGATCTGGGCTAAAGTCAAGAACAACAGTCCAAGACATTTTGCAGCATTTTATCAGCGTTTTACTTACTGATGGTTGCTTCTGGCAAACAAATGTCCCTGAGAGAGCGACAGATAATGTAGAACAGCAGAAGACATGATCATTGATCAGCGGGTCTAAAATTAGTATGTTAATCAGAAGAACCAGCATCACATACTAAATTACATGTGATGTATATTTATGTGGAAAGTCTGTTCTTTACAGGCCCACAGGCTTAATATGCAGTTGGAGGAATGCCAAAGCAAGGGAGAGGAATATTAATTTTCTTACTACAGTCTGCTTTTAAGTGCATTGGTACTGCAGCTTGAATGATGAGTCCAAACTTCAGGTTTTGATTGTTTTCTTTTTTAAGGGGAAGAGCTCCATGCTCTTATCTTAATGGACTAATCTGTCCTGTTGAACTTAATATTCTTTAAAATATGTAACTGCAGCACTGCACTTGCAGGTTACCGAAGTAACCTGCTCAGTTGATGTGGGGCGACAGTGGACATCGTCTATCTGAATTTCTCCAAGGCTTTTGATACAGTTCCCCACAGCCTTCTCCTAGTGAAACTGGTGCGTTACGGTCTGGACAAGTGGTCTGTTCGGTGTAGGGGAAACTGGCTCACAGGCTGCGCCCTGAGGGTGATGGTGCACAGCTCTTCTTCAAACTCGCAACCTGTCACAAGAGGGCTCCCCCAAGGATTCGGCCCAATGCTGTTTAATATCTTCATAGCTCATCTGGGTGTTGGGATCAAGTGAACCCTGATGAAGTTTGCTCATGATACCAAACTGAGTGGGGAAGTAGATGCTTTGGAAGGGAGAGCCACCCTGCAGGAAGACCTGGGTAGGCTAGAAGAGTGGGCTAACAAGAACATTGTGAGGTTAACCAAGGACAAGTGTAAGGTCTTGCACCTGGGAAAACATAATCCAGGAGTGCAGCACAGGCTGGCATCTGCCTGGCTGGAGAGCAGCTCTGTGGAGAGGAACCTGGGCGTCCTGGTGGACAACAAGCTCAACATGAGTGAACAGTGTGCTGCAGCAGCAAAGAAAGCCAACAGGATGCTGGGTTGCATCAACAAGGGCATCACCAGCAGAGATAAAGAAGTCATTATCTCTCTCTACTCAGCGCTTGTCAGGCCACACCTGGATGACTGTGTTCGGTTTTGGTCTCCACTATACAAAAAAGAAGTGGACAGACTGGAGAGGGTCCAGAGAAGGATCCCAAAGATGATCAAAGGACTGGGAAGCCTGCCGTGTGAGGAAAAGCTGAGAGAACTGGGTTTGTTCAGCCTTGAGAAAAGAAAGCTTAGGGCAGACCTCGTCACCATGTTCCAATATTTAAAGGGTGGCTACAAAGAAGATGGAGACTCCCTTTTTACCAGGAAGCACATGGAAAAGATGAGGGGTAAAGGGTTACTCCTGGGGAGTTTCTGAACGGACGCAAGAGGAAAATTTTTCACCATGACAACAATCAGCCATTGCAATAATCTCCCCAGGGAAGTGGTGGAATCCCCAACATCGGGCAGTTTCAAGATTGAGCTGGACAGGGTGCTGGGCCGTCTTGTCTAGACCGTGCTTTTGCCAAGAAAGGTTGGACCAGATGATCCTTGAGGTCTCTTCCAACATGGTATTCTATGATTCTGTGAAGATACCGATGCTCTCCTGGAGCTGAAGCAGTCCATGAATCTTCAACTTTAAGGAGCAGCCCCTACTCTTTTCCTTCCCTACCCTCATACTCCCTCAAAGTTCTAACAGCTGACTACATTGGTTTTGCCAGCTTTCCTCCTCAATCCTCAAGTTTATAACTGGAAATGGCAATTGTCTCTAAGGCAAGGCCAGACTCCTCAAGACGTTGAAGGAGAGAACAGAATTAATGGAAAACCTTTCAAGACCTTCAAGACTTTAAACTTTGGCAGCACTGCTCCATGGGTACCACAAGAAGCCTGAGGAGGAGTTTGTATAAGCAGCACACGATCTTTGTATGTAACCTTGATTCTGTTTTCCTCCTAGGTCTCCCACTCATGTTCTTACCCTACTCCAAAATGAGTATCTCACACAGGCTCTTCATCTGCCTCTGAACTCATTCAACTGCTCCATGGCTGCAGTTCTACTTAAGACCATTTCCTTTTCTGCAACAGTTGCACAGTTGTCCTTCACATCAATTCTTCCTCCACATCTATTTGGTAACTGCAGTATAAGCAGATGAAATCCTGAGGATACCCTTTTGATTGAGTGGGGTGGCAAGTTTAGCTTCTTCCAAGCCTACCCAACATACCAAGCTGCAAATTGTTGTTATTCATGTTGTCAATACCCATCATAAAGATGGGAAGATGGCGGTCAGATGCCTGTGTTAGGGTAAAATTAAGGGTACTAAAATATAAGTATCTTACTATAAATAATTTTTGGTTCCCCTTCCAGTTTTTCCAGATCAGGCTGAAAGTGAACTATTCAGCTAATGCTGACCTTGCCAGGCTCTCAGTAGCCTTCCTTCCATAGCGTCCTGCACGCCTTGAGTATCACTAGGCTCCATCCACCTTAGGCTTCAGTTTCTTAAGTGTACTTTCTTCATACAGTGTTCTTGTTATCTTTTCAAGAAGCGGATTCCCCTGAACCTGCTCACCACAGACCACCCTTCCTCCAGCCCATTAGTTTAGGCTGTATCCCATAAACACTTTCAATTCATATCTCCAAGGATATAGGTGAGCCCTTCATTAGTCCATCCTAAGAAGCCACCATTAAGCTAACCCTTTGCTTTCCTTCCTTAAATCCACAGAAGGAGCTTACCTTCAAGGCAGCTCAGCATCTTTGAACAGTTTTGACATGGAACCTTGTAAAAAACTTTTTGGAAATCCAAGTGTATGAGGCTGACTGCATCTCCTTTATCCATGTGCCTCTTGACACCCCCCAGAGGTCCAGCAGGATGGAGCAGAGGTTTTCTATTACAGAAGCAATGCTGGCTCTTTCCCAGCTGGTTGCGTTCATCCCGTGCTCTGAGATCCTATTTTCTAAAACAGAGCCCTCATACCAGGGATGGGAGGGAGGGTCATGACTCTGCGGTTTGTAGAACTTACTCTGGGCTGTGTTTGTAGATGGGACTTATCCTGGCAGACCATGTGTTGCCAGTGCAGCATTGCAGCACTGCTGGTCAAGGTATGGGATATGTTGCACAGCCAAATTTCCACTGAAATTCCAGGTGAACATCAACTAGTCCTGCTGACTTGTTAACATTAACTTACTCATTTCATCTAATACCTAGTGTTGGTTTACCTTACATCAAGCTAGCTTCTCTGACCTGTGTGCTCCACAGAGTGAGTTGGGAGCAGGCATCTCCCCACCATCTTCATCAGCAAAAAGAAAAGCAAAGAATTAACTGAGCGTCTCTGCCATGACTTTGTCATTCCTGAATGTCCTTTCTACACCTTGGTCATCCAACCATCTCACAATTCCTATTCCAAATACTCCTTTGAGTATTTACATAACTTTTTTGCTGTCAGCATAACCGTCAATTCCAAGGTGCTCCTCAAGTTCTTTTCTAGCCCTTTTAATTTCCTGTTTACATTTGACCTCACTTGCTTTATGGCCATTCTTGTTCTCATTTGAGCATTTCCATTTTTAAGTATTGACTTTCCCCTCTCCAGTGGTAACCTACCTGACTTTTCTATGGAGTCTTTTATATTTTCTATTTCCTATTTTCTTTTATTTTCTACCTCTGTCCAGGGTTTTAGTGTTCCCTTTTTCACTTGTGCTGTACCATTTACTTGGGTTTCTGATATAGTATCTTTGAACAGTCTCCAGGCTCCTGGAAGGCATTTGAATTGGTCTTTATATGATTGATCAATACCGTAATTTCTACATAGCTCTCCTATTTGCTATTGAATAGCTACGACTTGACTCTATTTGGCTTGTTCTTTCCCACTGTGGTGTTAAACCCAGTAGCATTATGGGTACTATTAAAGAGCAGCCCTTTAGCTAGTATGTCATGAACTAGGTCTCATACCCTTTGGGGAGTCTAGGAAAAAGTTCTTAAAGTTGTGGTGGGTTGATCATGGCTGGATGCCAGGTGCCCACCAAAGTCGCTCTGTCACTTCCCCTCCTGAGCTGGACAGGGGGGAGAAAATACAATGAAAAGCTCATGGGTCGAGACAAGGACAGGGAGAGATCACTCAACACTTACTGTCACGGGCGAAACAGACTCAACTTGGGGAAACTAGTTTAGTTTATTACCAATCAAGTCAGAGTAGGGTAATAAGAAATAAAACCAAATCTTAAAACACCTTCCCCCCACCCCTCCCTTGTTCCCAGGCTCAACTTCATTCCCAATTTCTCTATGTCCTCCCCCCAAGCAGCACAGGGGGGTAGGGAATGGAGGTTGCGGTCAGTTCATCATACGTTGTCTCTGCCGCTCCTTCCTCCTCAGGGGGAGGGCTCCTCACACGCTTCCCCTGCTCCAACGCGGGGTACGTCCCACAGCAGACAGTCCCTCACAAACTCCTCCAATGTGGGTCCCTCCCATGGGGTGCAGTCCTTCAGGAACAGACTACTCCAGTGTGGATCTCCCATGGGTCACAAGCCCTGCCAGCAAACCTGCTCCAGCATGGGCTTCTCTCTCCATGGGGCCACAGATCCTGCTAGGACGGTGCTCCAGTGTGGGCTTCCCATGGGGTCACAGCCTCCTTTGTGCATCCGTCTGCTCCAGTGTGGCATCTTCCACAGGCTGGAGGTGGAGATCTGCTCCACAGTGGACCTACATGGGCTGCAGGGGGACAGCCTGCCTCACCATGGTCCCTCACAGTGGGCTGCACGGGAATCTCTGCTCCAGCGCCTGGAGCACCTCGTCCCCCTCCTTCTTCACCAACCTTGGTGTCTGCAGAGCTGTTGCTCTCACATCTTCTCACTGTTCTCTCTGGCTGAAGTTGCTGTTGCACAGCAATTTTTCCCCATTCTTAAAACTGTTATCATAGAGGCACTACCGCTGTTGCTGATGGACTTTTCCGTGGCCAGTGGCAGGTCCGTCTTGGAGCTGTCTGGCATTGGTGCTATCTGACACAGGGGAAGCTTCTGGTATCTTCTCACAGAAGCCACCCGTGTACCACCCCCTGACCAAAACCTTGCCATGCAAACCCAACACATAAGTGCTTCCTGAAAATATTTATTCTGTGTCTCATCCTGATGATGCACTTATTCAGTCTGTGTAGAGGTAGCTTAAGACTTCTACAGTCACCAGTCATAAATTCTGAGGTTTTTTGATCTGAGATAGCATTTCTTAAACATTATCATCAGCCTGATCATGGTATTAGTACCATCACAGTATTTCAACCCCTGAGCATTCTACAATGAGTCTCTTTCCTGTGATATATTTCTTCTATTACAGTTCATATAGTCCTTCATGTGTAGTGTCACTCCCTCATCCGTATGTCCCACCATCATTCCTGTAAAGTGGGTAGTATGGCATTGATTATCTTCCTCCCACTGCATCCCAAGGTACCGGTTTGATCAGGATTGCCATTTGATGCCAAGTGTTCTGGCTCCCTTGTGCCATTTTTAGACTTTTAGGGTTGGTGTAAATGCACTTGCGAGTACTGCCCTTGCTCTGTCACTCAGTATTGGCATTGATGGCAGTTCAATTTTTTCTGTTCATCGTGATTGTGTTATTTATTTCCCTTCCGGCCTTTCCAGAGGTCCAATGAGTATTAGCCACATCCCTTCTGAGGAGTGTGCCAGCTGTAAAAAGGGAATTTTCCATGCCCGTTGGTTCCCTCAGCCCTGGTTTCCTGCACCAGCAAACTGGATTTGTTTCTGTTATGGTATAGCCCATCCATCCTTTACAGGTTACTCCTGTCTCTTGGTCTTAACAGGCGTAAACCTCTCCTTTCTGCCCCAAGACTCATCCACACACTGGCACTCAGGACCTCTACCTGCCCCCAGGGTCTCTCCCAGCATACTAGAAGTATTCAGAAAAAATCAGGATAGAGGTCTTGGACTTTATCTTTTTCTTAACAGCCAGACCTTATCCTACAGCTTACCTTCCTACCTTTCCTTACCGTTTGGTACCAGCACACCTACACACCTGTGGGCTCATTCTTGCACCCTTAAGTACCTCCCTAGGCATCCAGCTTGGTGCCTAGCAAGCGAGTTTCCATGCTGTCCTCTCAGCTGCCACAAACCCAACTGTTTGTTTCCAGTAATAAACCCACTACCACCACCTTCTTCCTGTCCTTGAAGGTCCCCTTTCTCAGTGGATTGTATTCGGCGCAAGAGGACGCTAGTATGAGCTGGAAGGCAAATCTCATCAAAGACAGATCTTTCCTTCCACCAGGATGCCTGTCTTCCTGGAGAAATTGCTAAAAAGCCTGACCAGACCAAAGGTGCACAGGGACCGGTGAGAGACCATCTGTATCCATGCTACAATTAACAACCAACCGGTATAAACTACCCATGATCAACAGAGTTGAATCTCTTCAAATAACGGCTTCTGTATAGACTTTTCTGTCCAGATGGATACACAATGGTGGTTCTCTCCAGTGTTCAATGTTCCTAAACCAGGCTGCCCAGGGAGGTTGTGGAGTCTCCTTCTGTGGAGATATTCAAAACCCCCCTGGATGCATTCCTGTGCAACCTGCTCTAGGCTAACCTGCTTTAGCAGGGGGGTTGGACTAGATGATCTCCAGAGGTCCCTTCCAACCCCTACCATTCTATGATTCTATGATTCTGTGATGTGCACTGCTCAACAGCACTTGTGGTCTACCCCAGAGGGGTAGATTGACACAGTACATACAAAGTGCCATTTGACTGGTTTTTATGAAATGCTCTTCCTGTGGCCGTTGTTCTTGATATACTGCCATTGCAGAGCAGTCCTTTCAGGATTTTTTTTTTTTCTTAACGCAACTATAAATGTTATGGAAGTTATCCTGGCAAATAAACCAAGAAATAATAGTAAATGGACTTCACAGTCAGACTGTGCAATGAAAAGATGTTCTTGCACTTTTTAAGTGTTTTAATGGTATGGACCTTTTTTTTTCCTTGCTTGAAAGGATTCTGATTTCTCATCTGATAGCAAAGCAATGTTTGATCCTCCCTGTGTATTCATCACCATGGTACCAAAGTGCCTTACAGGGAAATAAGGCGGTTGGCAGTCCTTTCCTTCAGACTTCCAATAGGAGAAGTGGCCCTTGCAGGATTATAATAGTCTGCCCATGTCAACTTATGATTATTATTATTATTATTATTATTATTATTATTATTATTATTATTATTATTATTATTATTATTATTATTATTATTATTATTATTATTATTATTATTATTATTATTATTATTATTATTATTATTATTATTATTATTATTATTATTATTATTATTATTATTATTATTATTATTATTATTATTATTATTATTATTATTATTATTATTATTATTATTATTATTATTATTATTATTATTATTATTATTATTATTATTATTATTATTATTATTATTATTATTATTATTATTATTATTATTATTATTATTATTATTATTATTATTATTATTATTATTATTATTATTATTATTATTATTATTATTATTATTATTATTATTATTATTATTATTATTATTATTATTATTATTATTATTATTATTATTATTATTATTATTATTATTATTATTATTATTATTATTATTATTATTATTATTATTATTATTATTATTATTATTATTATTATTATTATTATTATTATTATTATTATTATTATTATTATTATTATTATTATTATTATTATTATTATTATTATTATTATTATTATTATTATTATTATTATTATTATTATTATTATTATTATTATTATTATTATTATTATTATTATTATTATTATTATTATTATTATTATTATTATTATTATTATTATTATTATTATTATTATTATTATTATTATTATTATTATTATTATTATTATTATTATTATTATTATTATTATTATTATTATTATTACATTGGCACACATACATCAATGAAACAAACCCAAGGATTTCTGAGCCCCCTGCATGCTATTGTAACAGATGGCTGGGAGTAGGAAAACAGCCCAGAAAGCCTTTCTGCCTGCAGTAGTGCTGCTAGTTGAAGGCAATCTGAAAGCGTTTGTTCACCCTGAGAACATTTTCAGATGTTTTAGAGGATGGATCTGTCACTGATAATGTGGCCAGTTTAGTGAAGTACTAAATTTTTGTCAATTTCAGAGATAGATTTCAAATGTCTTGGTCTGAGCTTCTTACTTAATGGAGAAATTAGCACAGATGATATATTTGCAGTCTCCCTGAAAGAGGGGAGGCTACTCTCTGCCCATCATCATCAAGGGAGCAAGTTCCTTTGCACTGACAGACAGGAAGGATTCTTCCAGCAAGACATGAAAGTACACGTTTACGAAAGTCAGTAACAACAGATCAGAAATGTAACCCCTGAGAACGCATAGGAACACTTAAATCAAAATTAACTTTTCTGGTTCTCTTTCTCCCTCGCACACTTTTTTCTTCTTTTCCCCTGCATGCCAGCTTTTCCAGTGGCTTCTGTGGTGCTGTGCAATCAGTACACAGAATTTAAGTAGCTCTTCCCATTCTGCTAGTTCCAGTTAACTGCAGGTACATGTAACAACAGCGCTCATGCCATTTCATGAGGCATCCTCAAGAGGATGCTGTAACGTATTTTCTGAAAGAAGAACAGTTATTTTCTGCTTTGAGCTCATCTGGCTGAAGACAGACCTTGAGCTGATAAGCATTTTTATTTGTCATTGTCCTGCCCTTTCCATCCTACAGCAATTTCTTTCCTTCCAGGAGCCACAGTGTGGATGAAGTGCCACAAGATTAAATCTAATGATAGTTCAGTTTGCAGAAGGTGGAAGGAGTTCAGTTTTCAGCAGAGGGTGGATATGCAGCTCTGGTGCAAACAACAATTAGTCAGAGGAGAAATATGCATGTGTTCATCTGCAAAATATCTTTTTTTTTATTTAGGCAACATCAACACAGATGTAAGGGAGCAAATACATGTGGAGAAAGAAAATATCTGGCAAGAAATGTACCCTTACAAGTATAAATACCAAACACATCAGATGTTTGGACAGCAGATTATATTACTCCCTTACCACTAACATACGTTAAGATGGTAGAAAATCCTTTTTACCTCATCGGCGCTGACACATGAGCAAGAGAAGGATTAGAAAAAAAGAAAATCGTCATCTTAAGTTTTCATGGGATTCTTTAAAACCTTGGCACCATGTCAGGCATCATATGGTACATACTACAGATAGTTCAGTTGCACCTCGCAGACATATCTCAAGGGCTTGTTTTTTCCACATACCATTCAGCAACAGCTGGCATGTTTGGTTTTTCCTTTTTTTCTCCTTTACTAATACAAAATTCTTGAGTGGGTTGGTTGTGCACTCACGTCTTTCTGAGCAGTTAAGCACCAAATTCTGCTTTTTTTCCCATTTTGACAAGCTAGACATAAGACACAGTGGAGAGTTGAGAGAAATAATTTCTGCATCTGACAGGGAGCTCGATTATGGTGAAATATCAAGTGGTATTGTGGAGAGATGAACATCAACAACATGTCTTCATGAAATGATGTCTCGCCTTTTATGAAAGGAAAGAAAACCCTAGAGTCACAGACAGAAAAGTCACTCTGGACCTCAGGATGCTGAGAATCAGACATTTCCATTTTCCCCACGTCCATCAACAAGGAGGGTGATGCCAGAGCTGGGCAGAAGAACAACGGGAAAGCAGACAGGTTTCTAGCAGAATTCCTGATAAATTCCAGTGAAATCATGTAATCTACAGGAATTACTTGTATCTGGAAGAATCAGCCAATCTCATGAAAACACCTCTGTTTCTGAGCAGACCTAGCTGGACTGGTTGATGGTCTGGCAGCTCTTAACAGTCTCCCCTCGCTGCAAATATCTTGTGCGTATCGGCATATCTCCTCCTCTCATTCATTTGTTAACAATTTTATTGTTCTTGTTCTAGCTCTGTGGGCACTGTGCAAATGAGGGAAATCAGACTGAATATCAGGACTTTCCCAGCCTTAGCTGAGATAAAGACTCACAGGGGAAAATTGGAGGTGGTAAGTTAGCTTCAGCGCAAGCTGGCTGGGCACCACTCTTGAATGCGATTCCACTTCAGGTAGAGAAATTGTAAAAAATGGCACTGCAGATCCTGAGGAAGAGTCGCCGAGTACATTAACCGATCCGAAATACTAGGGAATTAAACTGATGCTTGAAGACGAGGGGATGGAGAGAAGAAGGGAGCCTGCCTCGACACCTAAGCTAGCTTCATTTTGACAGGTGCCAATCTGGTGAGTAGTAGACATAATCATAAATATATTTCTGAAGAAGAATTTTAAAAGGTCAATAAACATCTCAGTAACGTAAGTTTCCTGGTTACTTAGAAACAGAGCTCAGTTGATTCAGAGCCATTTCTTAAACATCTTTGATTGGTACAGTCCCCCCAATGCAGGTAATAGAAGACTGATTCAATCTATCTGACACAGACTATCAGGTCTGTACTTCCCCCTGTTCCTCCCCATCTCCTTCATTTCCTTCTCTGAATCAATGTGTTCGTGAATCTTGGGCTGGGTCCCAGCCAGGAATATCTGAAAATGCAGTCTCATATTGCCCAAACCTATAAAGAGGAAACCATTCAGACAATTGATGCACCTTAAGGGCAGAACATTAAATTGATCCTTTGGCAAGGAACACCATGTGTAACTTTACACAGCAATTCCCATAAATACTAATAAGATTATCTGCCAAAGCATAGATTATCTAGAGCTGTGGGTTTGTTTTAGGAGCAGCTACGAGGATAGCGGTTTGTACTGTGTGCAAGCACTTGGCGCTGTCTGTATGGTCCCCCCACCCGCCACCCCCAATCTGTGCCTTAAGAAGAGCTCGTGACAGTGCATCACCACGTATACTTGACGTGGCTGCATTGCTGGAGCATGGCAGATCATCCAGCGCAAAGAGCACTATTAGAGAACCAAAAGGCAATGGCTCAGATCTGCTGCTGCCCTAAGCAAGTGGAACAGAAGCAGCTGTCAATTCCTACAGCTTCCATTATTTTTTCCTAAGCGTTGGAAGGCTCCAGGGTAAGCTGTGCAGGGTCTTTCTGAGGCAGCCTGAGTCTTGATTCCCCTCCTGCTTTTTCTCAGCTGAGCGAGAGCCCCGCTTGCCACCACTGTAACACTGCGTGTTCCAGCTTCCCCCTTCTCGGTCTCTAGATGCTTCCCAATCGCTTTGCATTTCTGGATCAGCACTGGAGGGCATAATGTATGCAGCTATGTATACATGTAGAGTGGCATATATATTCACATACACGCTACAGATCTGAGTTGCCGTTTGAACTACAGTGCTAACTGGGCCCTTTCCTGAGTTGCCTGCATAATTCTGCAGAAAGTTCCTGTTCCCAAAACCGTTTTGCTTGGAATTTAAATATAATATAAACAAGCTTTGAAAAGAGTGTTTTCTATAATTTTTTCGAAGAGAGTCTTAAAAAATTAGCATATATTGTTAGGATCTTTTCCTAGAAACCCTTCTGGCTGCCACTGTACATGCTTTCACATAAGAAGAGTTTTCCTCTTTGAGAAACGTGAACATGACTCTCCAGGGTTTTCAGCATAATGTTTATGACCCTGTATTCTAACGCACATTTTTACTTCCTGGCCTCTCTTTGGACACTGATTACCTACTGAGCCATACAGTAGCCTTAAGAAATTCACTGTGATGAAACATTCTTCGTGATCAGTATGGATAAATTGTTCGTTTTTCCTCTGGATGCAGGGTAAATTTTTGTATATGCCCACCTGTTTTTTCACTTGCTTTTAAGTACTTCACTAGATAACAATGGCACACAATGTCATCATCCATACCAACCTCCACTGGTATTGAAACGTCCCTCTGAGTTTTGAAGTGGCTGTATGGTCCCATCTGATGATACAATAAATGTATCACCGTCTATTCATGAATGCCTATGAATAAAGACCCCCTACTTAGAAAAATATCTGAATCCAAAATTTCAGTGCTAAAAACTGCCATGAGTGTTTTCAGGGCCAAAAACGAAAGTTTGAAGGCATGACATTATTAAAGGGTTGCTTCCACTCTTCTAATGATAGTTCTTTGAGCTTATTTAAGAAAATCTTTTGGAAAGAGATAGCAACTCTGGCTTCCACATTACCTCCAGTTCCTTACTATAATAGGTGAGACTCACACTGACAGCAGGAACATGTTCGCATGGTTTCCAATGCTGAAATGCAGGGCATCCTTTTGTGAGTGGTTGCCAGTAGAAGATGTACATGTTTCCCATTAGATACCACCTTCTCCTTTCAAATAGCAGATACATAAAAACTTGCCCGCCAACACTTCCCATATTAAATAGTAGCTTTCTTTTTAGATTTCTGTGCAAATAAATGTTAATGAACTGTACTAATTTAAAGGATTAAAAGACATAAATCCATTTTGTGCCCGTGTCAGAATATGACAACTTGTTGATTGTAATTTTGCCAACTTGTACCCATAAAAATTCAAAATAAACTTCAAGAAAATATTGCAATTTGCCAGACTTTTACATGAATTGTGGTGGGAAAAGTTATATTCTAGGATGTAAATTCTGCAAATTACAAGTTATTTTAACCTTTTAATCAAAAAAGAGGAACAAAAGAAGTGGGTGCATGCAGCATGTGGCAGTTCTACCATTGCATCACACCAAGCAAAAATTTTTGCTTTCTTTAACTCTTTCCTAACTGAGAGTCTGGCATGAAGTTCAGAGAAATCAATAGTAGATTTCCCCAAGACTTCAGAAGAATCTGGATTAAATCACAATTCTTTGAGTTAACCTGCTATTCTCTTCATCAATCACTTTTTTAATCTCTCAATAACTGTGTGGCATGCCACCGCAAGTCCAAAAAACAATGACAACTGCTTTTCTCAGCAGTTACATCCAAGCTGGTATAGGATGGCGTAGCTCAGGTGAAATTGCTAAGATTCAGTAGCTTTTTGACTCTGGGGGGCTTTGAGTACCTTTTGAAAGATTCACTTGAAAGGAGAGGTAAATAGAGTTCCTCAGTTCACGTACATCTCTCAAGGGACACATAAATCACAAGAGATGTAGATATATGGATTAACTTTAGTGTTGCGACTGAAGTTCTCATGATCAGGAAATGTAGCTGGCAGATTAAGAAATCTTACGACACAGCCTTTCAGTTTTGAGTGGGTCGGTGATATCTGCATTTTGAAATTCCTGCTTGCGTTTGGAATCAGGAATAACATTGCTTTGAAATTCCACCCTCAGAGGGCTGCCAGATTTCTCCATATGTACAGCATGAAGGATGACGACACCTTTCTTATTCAAACCGATTCATCTTTCCTTAACACAAGGCTCTGAAGGAGTTAAAATCTCAGTCTAGTAAAGACTGAGGTCTTGCCAATCTTTTTTTTTTTTTTTGTAAGGTGCGAGACATAAAAATAAAGGAGATGTATCAGCACACTTCCTTAGAAGCTGAGCTTCCTGATTAAGAATAAATGCAGGATATACCACGTATTTCATGCTGAAATGCATTCCTTGCATGAATACAATTAGCCATTAGCAACATCTCTACACACAGAGAGGACTCAGATCAGGAAATAATAGAAACAGCCACATACTGCTAAAATGTGGAGAGGGAGAAAACCACAAAGCAAGAGCCAACTGTTGAGTTAGTGTCGTCCTAATGTTGCTCCATTTCTGTCTCTAGTCAGTCTGAGGAGAGTGAATGAGCGATTGTGTTGTAAAATGCCCAGCAGGAACTACGATGCAATGGTTTTGTGCTCGTTATTACTGTGCAGCCGTGATGGTTAATCCTGGAACGCTGCATTTCACCAGTTTAGCCCAGGGTACCTATACATCACTGCTTTTTAGGACTGCCTCAAACATCCGTGAATTAGAATGATTTCAGTGACAGGAAATCCTATGATTTTTATGATGTTCAAGTGCTACAAATACCTGTGACAAGCCTGAGCACTCAAGTGTGAAACTTAATTTGATGGTTCCCTACATTTGGTGCTTCTTGGGGCCATCTTAGCATACAGGAACCTTTTCTGTTTGTTTCTTTTGTGATTTCATTTCCCTTGCAACTTTTTCCTTGTTGGCATAGGAAAGACTTCTATTGGATTGACAAGTGCAGCATTTGCACGTGTGCCTGGCTCTGAGCTTCCCCCACCCGCTGCCTGCAGCACAATAGGAAACGTTTACTCTCTTTGCAGAATCTTTACATCTATGGTGCACAGAGAACCTGGCTGCTACCAGGTTTAAGACATAGGTTTAAGCAATCAAGCGTGCTGCAGCTTTCTTCAGTGCTTGGGGATTAGCTTGGGGTTACCTGAATCTGGTGCTTTGAGGAAAGTCTTCTCCATGTACGTTCTACTTTCTGTCAAGTGAATTGTAATGTTTTCCATTTTAATGTGTAATACAGCTAAACATTGTATCTTCCAGCAGTACTTTGAGGTATTTCTCACACCCTGGTGAGGAGCCAGGTTCGATAGTGTTAGGGCTAAAATGAGTAGAAACTCATTGGTTTTGTGTCTCTGGTGGCTGGATTTGTGAGGTAGCACCATAGCTTGGACTGAGTACTGTAAAAGGAAAGACATGAAGATTGATGCCCAGAAGCTAATGTGAATCACCCACTCTGCTTATTTCAGGTTCAAAAGGGATAGTTTCAGAGGACTTTCTGGTATGCAAATAAAGACCAATCTTCGCAGATCTATAACCTTCCCTCCCTAAATTACAAAGAGACATCTCCCCACATACTTATGATTTTTTTTAATCATGAATTAATTTTATTGTCCATGTTTTAATGCTACAGCTGGTTCTCATGGCTGAGAAATATTTTCTTCTCCCACTGAGACTAATTTCCTCAAAACTAAATCAAATCATATAATTCTCTCCATGACCATGCTGCTATGATGTTTTTATATTTATTCTAATCTTCTCCTGAACAAGCCATATTAAATAGTGAATATTGTAAGGTTATTTAATTTAGACTTAATTGGCAATCTGAAACCTACCAACATTTTTTACCATTTATCGTAATGATTTTAAGGTGTACTCTGCCTAAATGCTGGGTCCAATAAATCTGCAACAGGGTATAACTCTAGGAGAAGAAAGAGGCCTAAGGAGGAAAGCAAAGCCTCTGGGTAGAATCCGCTTAAGATCCAGCCACATTCCTATGGTGAGGCAAGGCTGGGTTCCTTCCCCAGTAATAAACTGCAACGTTCAGTTCTAAAGAAAACTCTGCTGCACNCCCTTCCCCATTAATAAACTGCAACGTTCAGTTCTAGAGAAAACTCTGCTGCACAGATAAGCTGAACAGATGTTGTAAAGGTTAGGGGGACNTTGTAATGGTTAGGGGGACTTTGTGGCTTGTAACAAGAAGGGAAAAGAAACACATTGCTGAGGAGGACATTAGGGTAACCGTAGGTTCTCAACGTGTCTTTTCTTTTCGTTTTCCTTGGTGAATGGGAAAATCCAAAACCTTACCTCTGTTTTCATAACCTAGTTNTCCTTCCCCAGTAATAAACTGCAACGTTCAGTTCTAAAGAAAACTCTGCTGCACAGATAAGCTGAACAGATGTTGTAATGGTTAGGGGGACTTTGTGGCTTGTAACAAGAAGGGAAAAGAAACACATTGCTGAGGAGGACATTAGGGTAACCGTAGGTTCTCAACGTGTCTTTTCTTTTTGTTTTCCTTGGTGAATGGGAAAATCCAAAACCTTACCTCTGTTTTCATAACCTAGTTATTCTCAAGAGACAGTAATTATGCCAGCGGAGCTAGGTAAGCTGTATACAGACTAGTAGTGCCGTGCCAATAGGCACAAGAGAAAAACATCAAACAGGATACAACTTCCTCTTGGAAAGCCTCTGTCTCTGAACTGTGCTTGAGCTCTTTTTGCCAGAATTGCCCCTTACTCGCTTTTCTGACTCTTTACCAGAGCTGAATGCTGTGCTTCCCATGACAGCTCCTACCCGGGTCACAGGCTTTCATTCTGATGCTGTCTCCATAGAAATAAATGCAGCCCACTGTGCAAGGCTTGCATCTTGAATAGGCACATCTTCTTGTTTACATGTTCAAGACATTGTATAAACATGCAAGGCACAGAAATTGCCTCCCTCCCAGCCCCCACTGAGATCAATGCACACCAGGCTGGAGCAAGAATGTTTTTCTGAAGTTTTGGATTAGAACTGAAGTTTACTTCAATGTCTTAGTTGTCCTGGACTTGGACTATCAGATCACTCCTTGGTTTATTTAATTGGTCCTAATATAAGTTCTCTTTGAGGATTTCTGAACTATGTATATATAATGTAGTACATATACGTACCTAAAAGGAAAGAAAGAGAGAAGGTTAAAATATCTGATTTAAGCTAGCCTAAAGGAAGGCCATTGTGCTATCTATAGATTAATTGATACAATGCCTATGTGTGTATATATATATATATTTTTAATGCTTTACTATATGACCCCAAGGCTCAGACCCCTATCGACACACTCTTACTGACAGAATCTATTGACTTCCTTTGGCAAGCAGCTTTTGCTTTAGTTTACTCAAAACCTGAAAACAGCATCAAGGATTAGAGAAAACTGAAATTCATCATCTACAGCTCCTCAAGTGTGAATTTAATATGAGAGTAAAGCTGACAGTATTATTGCTGCCAGTGTGCATGGCTCTCAAACCATTCAGCAGGGCCAGAATGAATTAGGTTTCTATCTATCTGAAAAGGACGCCTATTGATGAAAATGCTTCAGCTCATTTCTCAAGGGAAAATCAAACCCATTCTTTTCCAGGATTCACATACAGAGCTTTGGAAAGTATTTATTTCACAAACAAAACCAGACATATTGCTTCCTCTCTTTGCTGCACTCAATGTCTCAATATTCTAATAGATTTAACAAGAGGCAATAATAAAAACCGTGGTTTGAGCTGAGAAAATGATTTATAATGAATAACTTACAAACTAGATTAATTTAGTCTCATTTGCCTTAAAGCAACTCATTTCCCTGTGGCGGTGTTTCACCTTACTTTGTAAGCGGTCGCATTGCTAACAATGAAAAAGCTACCTTTCAGGATGTCTATGAGTGGCCAGCCCCATCAGTCACATTTAGATAGAGTTATTCATCACGCTACTTCCTTCTTCTTCCTATTGCTATTGGAGTAGTTATTGCCTTAAGGTACTTGAGATTTTATTATCTGAACTGTGGGATCAGTTATAATTCATGTGAAATTGTTTGCTTCCTGGCAGGATGATGCCACGTCTGGGGATGTGGGTAAACTGATTGTGATGGCTGTGTTTCTCCCTTTGGGTGGGGAAAAACTGGAAGAAAAGCTGAGGAGGCCACATATGCTTTCATTTCCTCTGTAAATTGTGTCAATTTAGAGGCAGGTAGCAGAGAGAGTTATAGAGCTTAAACTAATAATATCGACTTTCATTTCTGGAACACACAGCCCCTCTCCAAAACATTGCTCTGAGAAAAATATTAGGCATCTGTTCCTATAGCTGGGCTTAGAAGAAGCATTTGTGTTACTCTTAGACTGAATTAAGCAGAGTGACATAGCAAATACATAGCAATAATTACATGGTTCACTAATTTTCACCATCACTACAGTTATTCTTGTAATCTTATACATACTGAAATTGCGGAGATCTAGCAGAGGCCCTAATACTGTCTTTTAAGCTTTTAGAAGCTGCTCTTACATGCCTCAGAGAACACGTTTACATAGTTGCATATACATGTCCCTGTCTGTATTTTTGTAACAAGAAGTATTTTTATGCGTTTTAAAGAAACTGGATGAAAAAATATTGTAGTAAAAAAGGACGCAATTTCTTTGTCCATTTGAGGGAACATGGTCAGGATCTACTGAGCTGTAACATGGGGAAGGATGACTACTGATCAAAGCAGTTGCAAAATTGCATGTAAGCCAGGGATAACAGTTTCAAGGACTCTGGTATCTTCCATCTTCTTTTATCTTCTCTGGATAAGCTGAGGAGTACCCAGGAGAACATACTCTTAGACTGTACCCTCAGCAAGCTTGCTGATGACACAAACTGGGAGCAGTGGCTGACACACCAGAGGGTCGTGCTGCCACCCAGAGGGACCTGGGCAGGCTGGAGAAAGGGGCTGACAGGAACCTCATGAGGTTCAACAAGAAGTGCAAAGTTCTGCACCCGGAGAGGAACAAGCCCAGGCACCAATGTATGCTGGAGGCCACCCAGCTGGAAAGCAGTTTTGCAGAAAAGGACCTGGGGGTGCTGATGGGCGTCGGGTTGAACATAAGCCAGCAATGTGTCCTTGCCACAAAAGCTGCTGATGGTATCCTGGGCTGCATTAGGCAAAGCATTGCCAGCAGGTCAGGGGAGGTGATCCTTCTCCTCTGCTCAGTATTGATGAGGTGACACCTGGAGTGCTGTGTCCAGATCTGGGCTTCTCAGTACGAGAGGTACATGGACATACTGGAGGGTCACAAATATAAAAAAGGGACTGGACCATCTCTCGTATGAGGAAAAGCTGAAAGCTGTGACTGTTCAGCCTGGAAAAGAGAAGGCTCAGGGGACGGATTTTATTAATGTATACTAGTGCCTGAAGGGAGGATGCAAACAGGACAGAGGCAATGGGCACAAACTGAAACACAGGAGGTTCCCTCTGAACATCTGGAAACACTTTTTCACTGTGAAAGTGACCAAGTACTGTCACAGGCTGCCCAGAGAGGTTGTGAAGTCTTCCTCCTTGGAGGTATTCAAAACCTGTCTGGAGATGGTCCTGGGCAACCATCTCCAGGTGGCCCTGCATGAGCAGGGAGACGACCTCTAGAGGTCCATGCCAACTTCATCCCTCTGTGATTCTGTGAGAATCACAGGCCANTTGCTTGAGGGACATGGATGGAGGAAGAATGGGAGGGAGGAGGAGGTGCAGGACTGTATGAATCTCTGTCTGTGTGTTCGAGACCCTAACTGACCTGGCTCTTGGAGTGAGAAAGAAAAGAGTAGGACCCTGGGAGAGATCACAATGACTGCCAGTATGTCTAAAGAGCAGATAAAAAGAACTGGGTAGAGCCCGCCCACAAGGCCTATCGCTAAACCATGTTATCTCATGTGGGTAGTTCAATGAGATCAGACACCACTTCTCCACACCTTCCCAAAGAGCACTCTCTTAATGCTTGAGTGAGCTCCTGGGGCTCACTCTCTTTATACTTGCCATTTCTTCACTAGATTGATCATGGCAGCATAATGATGGGAGCAGCAAGTGCCAGAGAAAGGAAAGACTTGTGGGTCATGCTGTAGGAGCAGTACTTGAAGGAGAAGGTGACAGCAGCTCGTAGACCTTGCAGATGTGATGAGGGAGATAGGTACAAGATTTTCTTTTGATTAAAAAAACCCAGTGTTGCACAGGCAGACCCTTCATGCTGATCTGAAATTATATTTAACGACACCAGATTTCCAAGGGTCAGTGATACAGAGGTTTCATAAGAAAGGTTCTGCAAACAATGGGATGATTAAGAGGAGTAAAATGAGAGGAGAAAAATGAAGTTTTTTTAATTTTGTCAGGAATATGAAAAAAAATTTTGCTGCAGACTTTCACTGCTTTGCACCTTATTCTGCTCAGGTTAGGCTTAGATGTCTGGTAAAAACATTTGATTTTCATTTCCATACTAATTTCCAGTATTGATACAATTGGGAGAGAACTTCCCTGGTGACAGACTTAGGAGTGCAGAGTACAGACCAAGTTTACCTTAGTCCTTGCTGCCTGTGTAAAACACTGTGAGGTCAGAATGGTAGTTTTATATCCAATTTTCTTGATATAAATGTGCCAAAAGGGAAGAACTCATCCTTGAACTTTGACATACCAAGATCTATATTTCAATTAGGATGTAATTTGACAGGACAACATTCTTCTAGCATTAGTAAAGGTTGTACGTTTGGTGTAACATGAAATGATAGTGCTAGTCACCACATGAAGGTTCTGCAAGTCTTTGTCAAATTGGCAGAACAGAAAACGTGCCAGGTTTTGCAGCCCATGAATTTGGGGAGAGAAGTGAAGGGAAAAGGAGAGGGCCTATGAGCTGCCTTTGGCAATTGTAAGATTAAATGAAGACAGATGTCTTAGTTCTATAGAGATTTTATCAGTGTGCAGAATAGCCCAGCAGACTGCATTTTCCACATTTTCACCAGACTTACACATCTTTTTGCAATTGACACATGGTTCAAAGACTGGAATAAAAAATCATTGATACTTTACGTTTATGTCATCTGGCATTCATCCATCATTTCTCACTGAATTATTCCATGTTGTCTGAGAACAGTGTTTGACAACAGCAGTCTTCAAAGGGTTAGTACTGCAGGAACTGTGTAAAGCAGGTTCTGTAAACTCTTACATGGGTAGTCCTGGTTCAGTCAGATGATGATTAACAAGGAGAGCTGATCCAAAACAATTACAGTAACGTAATGTCTTTTCAATGATTTCAGGCCACTGGGCTGAAATACATGTTATTGTGAAACTCAGTGGTGCAAGGCCTAAGAGTTAGGTGTCCATCCAACAACACAGGATCTACAGCACTCCAAGAAGCCATGTTACACGTGTGCAAGAAAAGTACTTCTACCTACAAGGGACCCTTGCACAAAACTACAGTGTCTAAGGGTGCGGGAACAATGAAAGTTGCAATTTTTCTTAATGTCAGTCACATTTCAATTTTCAATGTATGTTAGCTTTAGAAAAATTCTCTCTTGATACCAAATCTTGATTTATTTTTTTTCTGATGAACTTAGGTTTCTTGACAGTTATAGTGGTCTAGGTTCTGATATTTCTATGCCTGTTGAGGTTTTTTTTTTGTCAGTATTACGAAACAAAAACATGAAAATGAAACCAAAGAGGATCATTCTTAGAGAAGGAACTAGTCATTGAAATAGTGGCAAAACTTGACTTCTCAAAAAGAAATAAAGATTATTTATACATTATTGAATGTTGTTACAATTATTATAACATTGTTTTCTTACAAGCAGGAAGGAATTTCTGGAACATAAAAGTTTGGTGTTATGATGGTGGTTTGTCATTACTTTAGCTAAAAGCTATGGCAAACATAAACAGGTCCAGTCCTACATCTGCCATGTACAATCATAATTCAAAGTTTATGAAGGTGCATTGATTGGTATCAGCCTCTGGCAGGGCATTACTGATGTGAACAGCTGCCTCACATAGATTGGCAAAGGAGCAAAACACTGGGCTAAGGCTTGGGCCAAAGTCCATTGCACAGCTCCGCTGAAATTAATTGCAAGAAATGGTAATATGCAGCAGCATAGTAACTCTCTTGTACGGCAGCTTAGCATTTCAAGATAGTATGTACAGGGGATGTACAGAAGTATTTGTGCAATAGCGTGACACATCATTGATTATGTTTAATCTAGACATACAATGAAGCCAAGATCAAATAAGGCAAAGAGTAATATTGATAACCTCATAGGTGTGGCAAGCCTATTTCTGGCAAGCAAAAACTATGAATGCGTCTACACTGCAAGATACCAGCACTTTCTAGCTGATGGAAGGCTTCTAACCAGCTACACCACATTGTTATTTGTGGCAAGCAGTTGTTACATCACCTCACAAAGCCCGGTGCTGACAATGTGCGGTGGATATACAAGGTGAACTTCTCAGGAGTAGCCTGATTTCGTATCAGGATGAGCCATGGTTGATAACCTTTCCCCTCCTGCATGTCTGGTTTCCTTTGCAAAGACCCAGGAATGCAGGCAGGAAGGCAGATGAAGCACACACCAGCAAACACCTTGATCTGAACAAGCACTAGACCAAGACTGTGAGGCACACTGTGGAGTGCATTTGGACCTTAGGCATAGGAACAATCAGCGTCTATCAGTGGTCACGTTTGGGATTTGTGAGGGCAGGACTCAGTGCCTCATCACTCTAACAGCAAGGCTATTTTACAGAAAATAGTAAGTAATGCATTATTAGACATTGTCTTTAGACAAATCCAACAGTAGATTTATTTTCATGCTACTTGATACTTTACTTTTGTACCAATTTGCAGGAACAGAAACAGCCATAAGGGTTCAGACCAAAGGTCCATCTAGCCCAGTAGTCTCTCTGCTAATGATCAAATGCAGATGCTTTCTGAAGGGTATAAGAACTGGACAAGCTTATGTGATACTCCTTAGTATTACTTTCAGCCTCTAACAATTTGAAAGTGAGGGACTCCTAAGCCAAATGTGGCTCCTGTGTATTTAGTTATCCTCAAGGCATTTCTCTTGCATGAAATAGGCTCATCCTCTCCTAAACCAGTCTAAAAGCTTTAGCATCTGCAAAATCCTGCAGGAGGGATCTTCACAGCCAGTGTAAATGGGTCTTCACTGGGTGTGAGAAACCACTGCCTTTTGTTTGCTCTAAAACTATTGCCCACTACTTTCATCTGATACTCCGTAATTTCTACCATGGAAAAGACAACAAACAATCGATCTTCCTTGCTCTCCATTAGATGAGCTGCTCTAGTCAACAGGTGAACTACCTGTGTTATAGGTAGAGACTTTAATTTGTGAGACAAAAGAGTAAGAAGTGCAAAGCAGGAGGCTGAAAAGTTAGGGGCAATTTTAGCTATACTATGATATTTGCCGACAGGTGTGCACTAGCATTTCTTGAAAGGTTGCACAAACACAACACAAAGGATGTTCTCTCCTTGCTGGTCTGGGGTAAGTAGAAGTAACTACAGCACCTCTGCCTGAGGTAAGTCATGCCTCTATTACTCGCTGTGTATGATAGGGTTTAAATGACTTCAGTGAAAGTATCAGGCAGCATGTTTAAAATTAAACAAATGGAAATACTTTTTCACACATGACCACACTGTAGAGTTCAATAATTCTGCATGGTGTCAGGTCAAAACTACAATCAGGTTGATAAAAGCCTTGGAAAATCCATAAATGCATTAGAAGCTATCAATTTTAGATGTAACCTCCACCCTTGAAACCGTTAAAAAGGCCTTAAACTGCTAACAGAAATTGGGAAACTGCAACAGAGGCATATACGGAGACTATGCATTAGTTTATATTTGCCTTGTTTCTTGGAGTCAGAGCATTAAGCTAAATGAACATTTCAGAGGGTCTAGATGTATTTGCCCAGGTCCCTAAGTACCAAAACAACCGGTTAAAATGGGTGTTAAGAGAGCTTCTTACTTGCGTTCTTTTCAACATACTTTTTTTCTAGTTTGTTATTTAAAAGCTCTGTTAATGAGAATGACACTGTCTTGAGAGACATTTAGTATCTCTATCCTTACCCTTACCAGGAAAGATTTCCCAAGGGAACAGTATCTTGCTCCAGAATATCACTTGTATATCACTGGACTCTCATGGAACCCATTCAATATGAACTTTCATGTTGACTGTGCCCCTCAGTAGGCCCTCTCTCTCTGAGAATTGCTGTTCCAATGTGGCTTGCGTCTGTTCTCCTCTAGACTCATCTACATCATGTTTTCTAATTCGCTAAGGAGAATGTCATGAGTAACAGCATCAAAGGCCTTTCTGAAGTCAAGAAATATGATAGCAATTGCTTTTCTTTCGTCTGCAGTGTCTGCTACCCATCACAGAAGGAAAGTGAATTATTCTGATATAATATACTCTCACAAAAAAGTGACATTGTTTTTTACTCTCTCCTTGTTATCCTCCAAGAAGTCTGTCTAGTTATTTGTTCCAGTGCTTCTGGTGTTTCCAGTGTTTCTTTCCAGAAACAGAAGCTTTGCTCACTGGCCACATTTTCTTCCTTTCTTTTTAAAGCTCACAGCATGTTTACTCTTCCCATTATCTGAAATGCCACACATTGTCCATAAATTGTCAGAGGTAATTTTTAACAACAGCACTGAAATTTTATCAGCCAGTTCAGTATGTGTCCTTGGATACAAAGTGCTATACTTGCCTTGACACTGACCACTCGGCTAACAAATCTAATTAGCAGTAGTAAGTCAATCAGCTGTCTGATGATTGTGGAGGTCAGTGGAGCTACAATGAGGTTCATTGACTCACAGACTGGGGCACATCAAACACGCTGATAACAGCTGCCATCATTGAGAGAACAGGGTTTTCAGTCTCTGCTAGGAACATGACAGGACATTCATGCCCTGTGTCTGAGGCATTGAATGGGGACTAAGAATATACTGCTAGGACCTTGTAGGGGCAGGTTCATCAGTTCTCACCTAAGATTCACGAGTAAAGAGAATGCCACCAAGATGATGAAGAGATGAGGCATGTACATGCTTGGATAAACTGTGATGTTTTCCATCTCACCTTGTTGCAACAGAACGTAATAAGTATCATGACTATTTTGTGGGATAAAAGCTACAAAACAAAACGTTGTATTGTCTTCCTATTTTCTGCTCTCATTGGATTGAAAATCTTACTGTAGCACTGACACACAAAAAATTTAATTACACTCTTAGCTGTGCAGTGGTTGTAGAGTGCACATTTTGAAGGTTAAAGGCGAGATAGTGGTGTTTCCAAAGTACCGGGGATCTAAATGTTACAAACGCCTTTTTTGTGTGTGTGGCCATCCGTGCTCTGTGCAACATCTGTAAAGTTATAAGTGACTCTTTCCATATGGTGAAAGTTCTGGAAATCGACAGACTAATTTGTACAACCAGAAAGTACTCATATAAATAACATTACACTTGGATCTCGGGGGCAAACGAAATTTGCAATGCCGTATGAGTTCATTTCTGTGCCAGGTACAATGATTTTAATGAATAATCCACTCCAATTGTATGTGCTTTGCCCAGTAAAATGATACTCTTGATATCTTATTCTCTTTGCTGCATTTCTGAACTTCTCAGACAATGAGAATGCTAATCTCTACTTGAATAAAATCTCATATATTATGTTAGTCTCCATGCTTGCTTGCTTGATTACACAGCATGCTACAAAACCAGCTCTTGACGTATTTGCTCTTCTCCAACATTTGCCAAAGAGGGTAATGACAATTTGTTAACTTGGGTGGGATTTCTGGTATAATTGTTGGTGGAAGGCAATCATAGTTTTGTGTGAATAATTTTTGCCTTGAATAATGTCTGGAAAGAAAGGAAAAGAACGAGGCAGATGATAGATAGATAAACCAGCTGGCTGCCAACAGTAAGGAGTTGTGCTTTCTATGTAACAAAATGCAACCTGTAAAACATACCAAAACCAAAAGAGAAGGAAAATCAGTGGTGCAGTGCCCTTCTTATTTTCATTTCATACTTGTTTCTCCTGTTGTAGAGTGGGAACCGTGTAGTGGGTAAGTCTATGTCTGCTCAGCAACCGCTGGTGGAATTTTCTCTGCTACAGAGCTAGAGGTAGTTGAAGACCAGCTAGGCTACGCGCATGGTAGCTGAGCAGGGTTATGGGGAAGCAGTGAGCTGCAAAGTTTGTTAGTCTCAGCTATTGCAGGGAGGCTTGTAGTAACCAGGCTCACATGGTTGCATAGGGATCATCATCAAAGCTGACATCCAGAATTGTGGGACATCTAAGTGTCAGGACTCTTTTAGGACCATTGTTAGTAGGTGTGAAGAATATTCCACTCCCTCTCCATAGGCCACATAGCTCCCATTCTTTACATTCTTATCATCTCATTCTTTCTCAATTCAGTGCCATTCTCTGGCACCTTTCCAACAGTCTTATGTTTTTATCTCAGTGAAATTTTCTGGATGCACCACTAGGTAGAATGGCTGAAATTGTGGATTGCAAAATACATGTGTAAACAAAGAAATGGTGGCAGTTCTTCCTCAAAATACATCAAAACATACAAATATACAAACCAAAAATCCTATTACTCTTTTAGCTAAATAAAAACAAAACAAAACAAAACAAAACAAAACCCAAACCCAAAACCCAAAAGAGAAACCACCTTAAAGGATAAATCTAATGAGCACAGAAGTTTTATTTTGAAATTTCCGGTCAGTTTCTTGCACTTTCCTACATCTGTTTCTCATGTATGAAAAGCAAGTGCAAGAGATATTAGTAGCTTTATCACCTATATTTGAGTGGCCATGCTGCACAGTTTATACAGCAAAGACTCCATTTGTTTGTATAATAACAAATTGTGAAGGCACAAGCAGGAGACTGCGAGAACTGTTTTGACTGAGCAAAACAAGCATGCTAGTTATAGGAGTATAATTATTTTACTCCATGAAGTTCTCTCTATAAGCCCTCTCCTGTTAGCTGAGCAGGTATATACAAGTATTTGGCTATTAGATTTGACAGAAAAGGAAATGCAGACTGATGATGCCACATACTCCACAAGTTCTGAATATAGCATAATTTTGTCAGTGTCTTGGTTAAAAATTGGAAGTATTATTGAAATCAAAGCGGGAATTTGTGATTTATTTTCCCTCAAACAGACAGTGAAGTCTTTGCAAAGTCTATTTTGACAGTAAGCGTAAAAGTATTTGAAGGGAAGACTGTCAAGATGGCTGAGACCACCTGTAATTCATTGGTTTGGACACCTTTCTTTCCAGCTGGACTCCTTCAGAAATGCCTCATCTTGAAAGAATTATTTGACCAACATGCTATTTCCAGACCTGATTTGTTTTTCAGTGTAGGTGCAGATACAATAAACTCAAGTGGAGTGAAATGAACTGGTACTTGAGATTCATGTCGACATCTGTGTGCAAACACTCGTCATCATCAGATAGCACTGTTAGCTATATCTAGTTTATTTAGATAGCAGTATTTAGTAGTGCAGATTTCTCTACATTGCAGCTGCAGGCTATTAACCTAGAACATGACCTCTTTTAGTTATTAGTTAAGGCAGTGATAGTAGCGATACAGATTACAATGAAGATCCCTTGAGAAAAAGCACAGTAATTAAACTCTATGTCACTAGAATTTTTGATGTCCTATAACAAAGCCAGTGTATTACTGAAAAATAAATAAATAAATAGAGGGAAATCATGTGGAAACTCTTAGCTAAAGGAATCTCATCTTTTTGATTGGCTTTTCTCCTAAGCATCCAAGATGAGATTAAAGGAGTGTGGTTGAGAGCCACAAGAAGCACAAACTCATATTAGAATGACTTAGGAAAGCAAATCTAGTGCTTTAGGGCACAAGCAGATCACCCACGTGACTAGTATTTAAACATCTATTTTTACCCTGATAGGCTTGTGCCAGTGTGGAAATAATTCATGTAAACTTTCATTGAAAGATAATTAAAGACCATTGCCAGAGGCAAGACATTTCAGCATTTAGACTCTTGATCTTCTCTAGCTCATTGAAACCTACGCTCCTACAAATACTTGAAGTTACCACAGGCTTCTGTTGATGTACTTGCCTTGGAATCCCTTAGAGATTTTTATGCTGCAGTTTCATGTTCATTCAGAATGCAATATCAAATTGTATAAAAAGTGAACAATGGCATGCAGTTGGATAAGAATGTAGGCACAATGGTTTTTGTTTGATATCGAAGTTACTAGTGAATGTGTATGGGCATGAGAGGATAAAAGTACATAAATAGGCAGAAAGATCAGTTAATTGTACTACCGAACTTTGTTCTCAGTATCTACTGCTTTAAAGTGCTAATTAAGATTAGCTGGTAACTTCTCACGTCCGTATCAGCTGTTGTAACTAACAATCACTGCAAAATTGGTATACATCCCAAGGGAACATTTTTATTAAAGACGCTAGAACTCATTTTCCCTGTGATTCAGGTGAACATGACCAAGATGTAAAAAGATAAAAATCACTGGGTATTATGATTTACTCTGGACCAAATCATCCAACTCACTCCACTCTCTGAATCATTCATTGCAATATTATCAAGAGAGAGTTGGGAATGCTTGTTACCAATAAACAAAGACAGACCAATTTCAAAAGAGCCAATGCTGTCAGGAGAAGCATCTATGAGAAGAAAATAGATACAAGGCTGAAATTTAAGCTAATATATTCAAAATATTTCTTCAGATTTTAATTAAACACCCAGGCTTATCTTTCAAGTAGTGCTATGCTTCAAGCATTTGGCTAAAAAGAGACCTGAGGCTCTGGGACATGCAGAATTTGGAAAGCTCACGGCTACTCATGTAAGCTTTATAAAGGCTGCCCTATTTCACCTGAAGACAGACATGGCTGTACATGCGTATTCATGCATTCTAATTCAACAAGGGATAGCAAATATTTTCCAGTATGCACAGCTTAAGGATGCTTCCCTTCCTCTCTTGCGTGTGTGAGGTTCTTCAGTTAAACAAATGCCACGTGTCCATCTTTATTGTAAATGATGAAAAATAAAAGTTTTAGTTAATCCTAAGGCATCCTATGGATTGATTGCTTTGTAAGTATCCCTCATCTATTACAGCAGGTAAAAAAATAAACAGCAATATATGGTATAATAGTCCCATACTGTGTCTTGCCTCCATAAATACACAATGCAGCTAGAGCAGCCTATGGCTGCCGTTCAAACTAGCGAGAAAGGGTACCGATCTCTTTTGCGCATGTTGGCCGAAAGCCACTTCCTTTCCTGCAATGGGAAAAGTTGGAAGAAGAACACTTTTCTAGTTAATTCTGCACCTTTCTCATCGCAACATGATTTGCTACTTTCCAAACAGTTAGGATGGCTCCCTCAGAATAGCTGCCCTGCAGGGTCCTTTTACCCTTGGCAGCACAGCTCTTAAAGATGCTGTGCTGCTATTTGCGGCTTCCTACCACAGCTGCACATCAAATACACAAAGCAGAAGCCAGGCACGCTTTGGCAGCAGAAATGAAATTATGATATGAGGACTGGAAGAGATGTGACTTGTTTTTTATTGTTCTGGTAAGAAATTAGTCATCAAATGTACAGAAGAAGGTAATTGCTTGCTGTTTCAAGCAATTGTTCCAGAAAGAAGTGTTTGTTACCAGGAGAACAAGGGTCAAGTTCACTAATTGTAGATTCATGATTAGCAATAGGCTTAATCTAGGAACATTTTAAAGCAGTATCCAGGATCTGTTCATCCAATTTAGCATTGCCCACATATCTCTTTCTCTACTGTCACCACCCCAAATGACAGAGAGAAAAGGAACGGTGCCAAAACAGAAGTGGGTAATGCTTTAGTTCTCAAGACGTCTACAGAAACAGTGAGAGCTTGAGGTGCACTGAAGTGCAGTCTGACTTCGCCTGACTCCTGTTTCTCTCGAGGTGATTGATTCAGGTTTTAATTAGCTGCACACATTTGGTGCCATTTTGAATATTTGGTGCCATTTTGAATACCCTTCGGTGTCCTACTTGATCTCCAGACTTCCAGATGCTGCCCCAGAAGGGCACGGGTTTCTTACAGGTCCTATGGCGTGTCTGCAAGCCCTGTGCGACTGCCTCAGAGGAATGCAATGACAGCATCCACAGGACACAGATTTCAGAGGAACGCACTTAAAGTTTTCACTGAACTGTCTGCCGCTGGATCTGAAGCCACTCCTGTCCCAGTGCTTCAGACATGTTTCATTTTGCAGTTTTAGCACTGAGGGAATGTCCAAACTAGTTGCAGGACTAACCTGCAGTCTATACTTTTCCTGCAGCTCTGCTTCAAAAGGGTCACATATGTAGTTAACACATGCGTTCATCTCTGCAGGAGATTTTATTTAATTCAGTGTTCAGGTCCAGGTTCACGTTGGACAATGAAGAGTTCATCAGGGAGCAACAGTTAATGAACCACTAGTTCTGCAGCTGTTTAGCATATTTTGTCCCATTTCTCTTTGCAGTAACTTCAGTAACCTTGCAAACTCTGAGTGTGAACCTATATCTGCTAGAGAGAACACTTGTCCTGAGCACGCCTTCCTGTTGTGAAAGCAAAGGGAAGGAAGCAGGTATCCAAAGGATTTGTGCTCTGCCCTTTGTGTACTTGATGCGTTGGGAACACACGCATGAAAGAAGTTCAATGAAAGACAGCAGCTCTGGCCACATGCCAGCTCTGGGTGTTACTGCACTGTAGGCATGTCCACAGTTCCCTTTTTTGCCCTTGCCCTGTCCTACGTTGCCTGCAAAGTATCGCAGTGCCATAAATAAAGAATCGTTCCTAAAAACGCTGCCTTACTTCTCTGCATAAACCTCTACTCAACACTCACCTCCAGGACTGATCCCTAATGCATAGGAAATCCTACATTTCCTTTACTATAGATTGCAGGCCACAGACCTTGATTAAACACTGATTAGCTTCCACCAAACTCAACCATTTCCTTTTCCTTTCCCACACCAGATGACATGCTCCTGCATTACCTCACGTTTTCTGCAAGTGTCTTCAGAGGACGAAACCAAAGACAAAAAAGCTAAAATACCAGATTTAGCTGCCATCTCAGTTCGATAAGGCAGTCATCTGGCAGGACTGTGGGATCAGTGAGAATGGAGTATTTACTGTTTCCCCTTTAAGAAGCATAAAAGATGTCACTTCTTCTAGTTTATATAATTGTCTTTCTGAAACAAGATAATTTAACTGGTAAACAGAGTGGATTTTGTAAGAACTAGAAGACTCTCTTCAGTGATGTAATACCTTCCTAATCTAATCCAGAGTGGCCTGTGGTGACTATTACATATTTTCTTACAAATGTATCACAAAAAGCAGAATTTTGGCTCCTGATACACATGGGCAATCTCATGAGATAGTATTCCCTTTTTGTTTGGGTTTTTTTTTTTGCTTTCTTGAGAGAGGTAGTGGGTAGCAAGATCAAGAGAAAAAGATTATCTTATAGAAAAGCACACGCAAACTGCAACTTTGAAATTATAAATTCTATCTCGAGCTCTTCTATCAACTCACATTAATGTTCTGGAACCCCTTAGGAAGCAAAGTTTCATATCTGCAGTAGTCGGTCTCTTTCTCAGCATGTAGATAACAGATAACTTCCACAGGCCACTTCCGGCAGAGCTGCAAAACTCTCAGTCCAACCAGAAGCAAACCTGGCAGTTTGTGTTTTTGCCACACTTTCTCAGAAAACACTTACTAGATTAGGTAATTCTGTAAGTAACACTGATTCATCATAGCTGTGACACCTTCTCTGGCTTAGACCACACAGAGAGGTTTACAACTGCTGCAGCATCAAGGGTGAAAGATCTGGTCTTTAGTTCAAATAACAGGGGCTCGTATTTTTTCTTCCAGAATGAGATTGGGCCCTTGGAGACAAAACCGCCAAGAACTGCTTATGGTGTGAGAAACAACCAGACCAATGCTTCCTCGGTCAGCAGTGAACATTTCAAACCTGGATGCGTGCCCTTTTCCTTTCACCACATAAATAGGAGTAAAAATTTTCCGCAAAATACACATTTTGTTGTCGTTTGTGGTTTGGTTTATCAAGGAAAACATCCATTCTCATTTAATGGGTATCTGATGTGAGTTTTGACACCATGATGTAAGTATGGTGAGCTCCAGTTCCCACCATCACAAACTCACTGTTGTGTTTCCTTCTTGCCTGCGACTACTGAGGGGAAGTTGTCTCCCCCTGCCTTGTGTCTACTGAACTGACGACCACACCAGGGTTCAGATCACACTGATAGCCCTCAGACGGCGTTTCAGGAGCAGAAGCCACACATTTCACTGCCTTGCTACAAATGCCGGACAATTTGCAACTTTTTAAGTTGTAAGACACACACTGGAGGTGTACAGAATGGACCAAAAGCCAATGGGTAAGGATTTGGGAAGCTATTATATTATTTTTGATGTCTCACCACTACTTTTCAAGGTTTGAGGTTGCCTGTACTGCATATTACAGTCATTCTGATGCTTATAGAAAAGGAAATCCAAAGACATTCAAGGAAAATGGTTATTAAAAAAAAAGGGGTTATTATTCTTTTCTTTGTAAACAGATAAAAAGGGATCTGTACAGTTGATACTAAAATAAATTTACTTTGGCCTTGCACAGTAGCACATGTAATGGAAAAGCTAATTTCTGTCATTTCTGTTTCAACAAATTGAACTCGGTGATGCCGCCCTCTAGAATCTGTGACAGCTGATCTACTTCCAAAATAAACCAAGGAACTAAATTTATTTGCAAACAAAGATTACCTCATTCTGGAAGCCATGCTAAGCCTTTTTTTCCTCCTCAACAACTGGTACAAGTAAAAATGTTAAAAAACCACTTCCAAACAGTTAAAGATCAAAAAGGAGACTATATTTCACAGGAAGCTATGTTTCACGGTGGAGAAAAACTAACCATAGGTAGTTTCAAATGTTTTAAAAAGAAGTTAGCAGCTCTAAAGAAGAACAGCATACTGCCAAATAAGACAGGAATTCAGTAAGTAAAACCTAATAATTATGAATGGTATGATGACATTCCAAGAAGAGAAATTGTATTAAAATAAAAACTTGAAACTTTCAGATCATCATCCATGTAAGCATCTCAAAGCACATTAAAATAATCAGTGGATGCATGTTTTCATAAGTCTCCTGTAAAAGGAAAAGCACGCCAATCACCGTTTCTTGGACAATACAGAAGAAAAGGCGCTACAGAGAAGTGCCAGGACACTGTGGGCTCCTGTGCCAGGAATGTCTGTCGGGGGCTCTCCGGGTGGGAGATGGCAGGGCCTGGCAGCCCTGGGGATGGGGATGGGGATGAGGCCAGGACAAGACGTGGTCCCATGGTTGGGCCTGGATCAGTGTGGCCATGGCCAGGCATGGTTTGTGACACGGCGGGAGCTGCAGTCAGCAGCTCAGCCTCAGGCAGAGGCTCAGCTTAAAAGCAGCTCCTGCGGGCAGGGGTCGGCTGGCCCTGGCTGCAGCTCCCCCACCACCCCCAGTCACAGAAGGAAGGACGGGGACAACATGCGGCTGCACTGTCCCTGAGCTAGCCCTGAGCCCCGGGAGCCAACCCTCTGGAAGCGGGCTATGCACTCAGGACCCCAACACAGACAGGAAATCCCTGTGGAGGTTGGAGGTTTGAGGAAGAAACGCCAGTATCTGCCAAGACTACACTTTTGCTATGTCGAGATGTATCAGTGTTGAGCAACACTGGGTCGGATAGGAACCTAGGTACACATTTCCAAAAAAAAGCAAGAGAGAGTAATGTGAAAATAAAGATTTCATTAGGCAATAGTTTTCTGACTGGCTGTAATTGGTTGACATAAGTTTGACTGCAGGAACTGCTGACATAATTGGTTGACATAACTTCGGCTGCAGGACGAGTGCGTGTTCATAACAAAAATCAGGCACGTTCAGTGAACCAGCAAATAATACACAGTCACTAGCATGGCTATTAACCATCTGCGTGGATCTTTTCGTGTAATAAAGTTGAAGNGCTGACATAATTGGTTGATATAACTTCGGCTGCAGGACGAGTGCGTGTTCATAACAAAAATCAGGCACGTTCAGTGAACCAGCAAATAATACACAGTCACTAGCATGGCTATTAACCATCTGCGTGGATCTTTTCGTGTAATAAAGTTGAAGATGGAGATTTAACAGATGGGGATATTACTCAGAAGCACATTTTATGTTGCGTTAAACACGTAAAGCACATTTCAAACTAAACTGAAGCATTTGCTTACAGCCAAAGTACCTCCTTTTTGTTTACAGGTGATCTCCACCAACCTGAGTTTTATTCTGGAAGGGACATACACATGCTGTTCAGTAAATAGAATAATAATGCGTCTGTGTTATTATTTAAGTAGATTTCACTTTCTACTATCTTGTTAGTATTTTGTTTCGAACGTAATACACTGGCAATGACTCTCTTTACTCCTTTATTAATATTTTAAAACTATATCATCTTGTTTTCCTCAGAGATTCAGGAAGCAGCAAAATGGAACAAACCCATCAATGAGTTGTTCTGTTACTGTGTTTATGGTACAGGCCAATGCATTACAGAAACTTCTTCAGAAAAAAGAAGAGCGGCGGTTGGTTTCTAAATGTGCAGTAACACAGTGGTTCCATTCTTACAACATCCCCCGAGTAGTTTGTTACCTGCATACGTTATTCCCGTGCAACATCTTCTGTACATGAAACTTCACTTATGCTGTTTATCTCGATAGATAATAATTTAAAAAAGCCCCAACCTGTTCTGTCCATTCCCTGAACATTTCCCCTCCATTCAAACACCTTCCTGTTTTGTTCTTCCTGGATGTTGTACCTATAGGTCATACGTAGATGCGAGTTTTAACACCACAATGTAAGTATGACTAAAAATAGATCGTCCGCAGGCAAAAAAATGGGCTTAAATTTCCATTAGTTCATTTGGAGGAAAAAAAATCCATAGTGCTGAGCTGGCGTAGAATGTACCGGGAGCAGAACTGAGAGGAAAATGGAGGAGAGACAACTTCCATTTGCTCAGAGGTGGTACTTGTCCTGCCTTTTCCATTGCCTGCTGAAAATGTGGTTCATTTCACTGTGCCACGGCCTTGTTACTTCAGTGTCATTTTTATCTCTGTCGCTGATCCTTGTTATTTGCCTTGTTATAATGCCTAGATACCTCAGCTGAGATCAAGACTGTGCAAATATGGCCTGATTCTGCCAGTAGAATATTACAAATTCTAATGGGAGAGGCAGGAATAAGAACACAGAAAGCAAACATTATTGTTTCAGTTTTATGTAGAGAACAAGACAGAGACACTAAGGGAGATGTGCCTGCAGCTGGGAGTCTAGTGCCAGTCTGAACATCCCAAAAGAGATGGCAGTGTGACAGCCACGGTCCTCTGGCGGCTGTGGGACACCTGGCTGGGAGTAGGACTAGTTGCTCGTGCTTAGGTAACCGGATGCCCATGTTCAGCCCACTTGAGGTCACTTGCTCAAGGATGTTCAAGGAGTGCGTAGCAAAGCTGTGCTTGAACATAAGGCCCATGAGCTCCAGTTCACTGTCTTAATCACAAATTAATTCTTCCTGTTTTCAGCTTCTCTTTTTTTCTTTCTCCCAACCACCTACACTACTGCTGTTACGAAGCAGAAATCCTTTCCTGCTTTAAAATTTTCTTCTTTCTGTTTCGATCTTTAGTTTTGGCTCCCGTCCCCCTCTCTCACTCAGCAGAAGGTGGAACACCACTTCGGTTGGAGGCTGTGTTACGTAATGTTCTTCACCCCTCCTGCTCCTGTGTTGGCATCTCCTCCCAGCCCCCGCATGCCGGACAACTCCAGGGTGCTCCGAAACGCGGACATTGATAGCTTTTGCAATTTTATTTTAGCTAGTGTGCCAGTAGCTGTCGGTAGACATGCAAACAGGTGATATATTAAAAAACTTGTGTCTGTGAAATACCCACCGGCAATCAGCTCTCCAAAATAATTAGATATGTGTGAAAGAAACATTCTTCTAATTCATATTAGATGTGTTGCCTTTTAAGTGTCATGTTATTCATTTATTTTGGGCAAGATTAAGCAGAAATGATTGACCTTCTTAACACACTCTATTATTCTCTATAACCATATCTTTCCTTCTTTTCCCGACATTAAGAAGTCATTCCATTTCTGTGTTGACATTTGTATCTTCTCTTTATACCCTTTCCAAAAGCCATGTTATTTACTGAATTTTTGCTGACAAACAAGGAGATAAGAAAGAAAAATGGCATTAACCCCATACAGCAAGGGCGTGCTGCGTTCCTCTGATGCAGATGAGTGACTTGTTAGCATTCATTTCTCACTTCACTACTCCGCTTCCACTGTCTTTTCCTCCTGGTCCTGCTTTAGTTCTCTTCTAACCCAGTGTTTCGGACTCATCTGTTTGTTTTGACATTTCCTGTTTTTTTGTTGTTTGTGATTGCTCCTTCTTTCCTTAGAATTAGTCTATTTGGTGAACTCTGTCTCCAATTCTGTTTAGTCTCTCTGGCAACCCCTTCAGGTATTACTTTGCTATGAAATAATTACATGCAAAGCAGCTGTAGTTCATCAAAATGCCACTGTCAACGTGACATTTTTTTGTTTTAGATTACCAAATCTGGATGAATCAGTGATACTTACCTTCTTAACAACCACCTTGTGAAGTAAATTAATTTTAGGGTTGGAGCATCTTGTCCTAACACCAAGCTAAACGGCCAGCGCTGGCTTAGCTAATGTGGAGGTGTCAGAAAACGATCTTCATCAGAGTGGACACTAGTGGATGATGAGAAAAGGTGGAATGATACCTCTTACTCCACTATAGGAAGACAACCTCTGAATATGGACTTTTTTAGAGGAATGCTGTCAACAGCGATATTGTTCTTCATCCTTAATGTATCTATCGCATGACCTCCGTAAGAGGTCCAGACTGTAGGAGGACTGAAATGGCTTTAACTGCACCTTGCCTCAATTTATTTGAATGTCACTCTCCTGCAATACAGGGCTGCTGCTTTTTTGCAGACAGCGTATTGCCTGAGCTGGTCTCCAGCCAGGCCCAGAGGTCAGACCATGTATTTGGTGGATACTCAGCAAGCCTCTCCAGAGAGCTTGACAGCCATGTGTTCACGGGCCGAGACACGCTGTTTTGGTTCTGTGTGCTGCCTCGGTCTTCTAATAAAATGTCCACACCAAGAATGCCACTTCTATCCAAACACGGCCGTTGAAGGCAGTAGCTGAACTCATCCCGGTACATCCTCATCTTGAGACAACATATGAAGCAGCCAATGAAGATGATGGGTGATTTCATCACACTTTGAATCTAAATGCGGCTGTGGAAGAGCATATAGCTTCACAATTGNTGCTGCCTCGGTCTTCTAATAAAATGTCCACACCAAGAATGCCACTTCTATCCAAACACGGCCATTGAAGGCAGTAGCTGAACTCATCCCGGTACATCCTCATCTTGAGACAACATACGAAGCAGCCAATGAAGATGATGGGTGATTTCATCACGCTTTGAATCTAAATGCGGCTGTGGAAGAGCATATAGCTTCACAATTGTTTTTTGAGGTTTTTTTTCTTTCTCTTTCCTTGTGCAGGCAGTTGCTGCCGCTTTCACGAGATGAAACGCGCACTGGTGTTATAATCGATGCTGAAATTCACACATACTTTCCTTTAGCAGCCCCAGCCAAACTTTAAAGAATGTCTAACCACTGTGGGGATCTTTTTTTTTTTTTAGAAGATATTTGATCATGATGCTTTTAGCAGATTTAATTTTGAAAATGAGGTGATGTAATGAGTTTGAAAAAAAAAAAATTAAAGCCGGCCCCAAAAGACAGACTACTGTTTCACACCCGAAGAACAACTGTTGAATATTCATGCTGTTGAGNAATTGGTTTTTGAGGTTTTTTTCTTTCTCTTTCCGTGTGCAGGCAGTTGCTGTCGCTTTCACGAGATGAAATGCGCACTGGTGTTATAATCGATGCTGAAATTCACACATACTTTCCTTTAGCAGCCCCAGCCAAACTTTAAAGAATGTCTAACCACTGTGGGGATCTTTTTTTTTTTTTTGAAGATATTTGATCATGATGCTTTTAGCAGATTTAATTTTGAAAATGAGGTGATGTAATGAGTTTGAAAAAAAAAAAATTAAAGCCGGCCCCAAAAGACAGACTACTGTTTCACACCCGAAGAACAACTGTTGAATATTCATGCTGTTGAGCTTTTACAAGCGCAATTTTTCGCAACGAAAAACCCAGTAAAGTAGAAAGATCTGTCTGTAAGCGCCCCTTGCAGGGCCGGGTCCTCCACTGGGGTTACCGGGGCTGAGGAGCCCGCAGCCCAGGGGCAGGCGGCGGCGCTCCCGTGAAGGAAAAGGCGGGCGGTGCGCAACGCTAAGCCGTCCTCGGGGAGGCGGGGGCGGCGGCGGCGGCGGGGGAGGCGCAGCCGGCGGGGTGCGCGGGGAGCGGCAGCTGAGGGGAGGGACGCAGGCAGCGGGCGGGAGGGCAGGTGGGGCTCCGGCGTCCGGCTGAGGGGAAGGGGATTTCTCCCCGCCGGGCGGGCGCCGGGTTCCTGGCGAGGGTGGCGG
>VZSC01005054.1:63832-74614 GCA_013398225.1 Steatornis caripensis
CCAGTGCTCTGTCACCCTCACAGTAAAGAAGTTCCTCCTCATGTTCAGGTGGAACTTCCTGTGTTCCAGTTTGTGCCCATTGCCCCTTGTCCTGTCGCTGGGTACCACTGAGAAGAGTCTGACCCCGTCCTCTTGACATCCACCCTTTAGATATTTGTGAGCATTGATCAGATCTCCTCTCAGCCTTCTCTTTTCCAGGCTGAACAGACCCAGCTCTCTCAGCCTTTCCTCGTAAGGGAGATGCTCCACTCCCCTAATCAACTTCGTGGCCCTCCGCTGGACTCTCTCCAGTAGTTCCCTGTCTCTCTTATAGACAGAAAAATTAATGTTGTACTTAGTATTATTTAAGCAAGTATGTAGTTACTGGAGGTGGAATGTGGCTTGTGAGTTCAGTGGTTTTCAGTGGCCAAAATTGTGATTATTAACATTTGAGGTATTCAGCATAAGAATTACTATGTTCAATAGTTTTTGTGAATGACAGGTTCAATTTTTCAAGTCTTATAAAGTAGAGCAGTCCTCACTCAAGTAACCTCTCTGGCATCAATTAAATAAGCACGAGCAAAACTTTGTAGGAGACTGCTTGTACGTATATGCCTGTTATACTAAAAAGTGCAAAAGTAAGTTCTTCAGATACTTCAGTGTGGAGGCCAGTGTCCAGGAAAAATGTGTGGTAAATGTTTAGTAAAAGTTATTGCTAATGACTATGCTCAGCTGGATGAAAGCATTATTTTTTTGTAGGCATAAATAAGAAGGGGAAAAGGAGAAGGCTCAAATCTCCAACTGTGCTTTTTGAAATACGCTATATACTATCAACAGTCTACTAGTGTTGCTGCTGTTACACTGCCCGTAAGGGAGATCCAGGAGGATACACTGTGCTATTCGCTATGTCAATGCACACAAAGAATAGAAAGGATTGTCCCAATCTTGGACTATTTGCAAATAAGTTTGGACAGGAGGTAAGGGACAACTCTACAGGGATATATAAAATTAGTGGTCTCTGTACACTAACTATTTTTAACTATCATTGAGTTTTTGGCATCTCAAATGGGATGGGTTTTAAGATGCCTCTTGAAAAGATGATAATGAAGCTTTGCAGGCAGCCTTTGAATGCAAAGGCCGTATGGAAGGGCTGTTAGAAAATAAAATACGTGGCTGAGATAGGTATCATGAACTGAACAGACACAAGATTCAGTGTCTGAGTAGTCACTTAAAGGTAATTAATGTGTCAGTAAAAGCCTGGAAGGACTTTTAAAATCAAGTCAAGGTTTTTTTATTTCATGTAATGGGGAAGAGAGGAACCAGCATAGAGGAGAAAGAAGAGTAGTAACATGGTGAAGGTAACAGACTGAAAAAAGTGTATTTGAAGCGTCTTGTAGTCAGTGAGAAAATTACATTTGTCATGATGTATTACAGTAATTGAGACATAAGAGGAAAGTGATGATGAGAAATTAGATTTTTATGTATGAATAGTCTTAGATATGCCACATAGAAAACACAAGTTTTAGAAATATTGTGAACAGGAAGATCCAAATAGATTTTTAAAATTAAGATAATTCCTGGGTTACAGAACAGATTCATGGATTGGAGGACAAATCTGTACTGCTTGAGGAAGGCTGGGACATGAAAATCCTAGAGATTTTAATGAAATTAAATATATGGTAGGATCCATACAAAAGGTGGCAGAAACAGATTAATATTTTAGTATTGACATAAGAGAGAAGTCTGAAACAGAAAAGTAGATCTGTCAGTCGTCATCATAGATACAGTAGTTGTAATTCTCACACTCTTAAGTGTCTACTTTTGGCCACTTCTAGGGAGACATTACTAAAGTACACTCTGAGCCGTTTCAGTGACATGCACTGGGTGGAAGCTGGTGATTATGATCAGTTCTAAGTGGTGTGATTAATGTGTTTAGAAACAGAAGCGCAGCAGGGCTGTTGGAGAGGCCAGTGGTGTCAAAGTTGTGGTATTTTTCTGTGCTGGGAGAGGCAAAATACATTTCCTGTGTACTTTCTGGGAAAGATCTGAAGGTGAATGAGGGACCGAAAAGAGAATTGGAATAAGCGAGTGGATCAGGAGGAAGGACAAAATGATGTCACCGGTGCAAAGTAGAGAGATTATAGAAGATGAGAGGACAGTAAAAAGGAAAGGACAGAATTGCAAAAATAGAAGGCAACAAAGAGAAAATGCTAAGGCAATAATGAATTTCATGTCATATTATCTTTTCTTTGTTTTCTTGTAATTAATGCACAGAGAGACTCAGCGATGAAAGGAGTAGAGAGTTGCAAAATAAAGGCAGCAAAAAGGTATGGAGACAAAACTCATTTACACTTGAGAAATACATTTAGTTAGCCATTCACATGAAAGAACAAATTTGTTGTGGAGAAAGTAAGAAGGCCACTGGTGCACTATTAGTGTCTTAGGAGCCAAATACATGGCTGTTAACATACAGAGCTGAAGGAATGCAAGATGGGCATTACAGTTGAAAGGAGGAACAAAACTGTAGAAGTTTTAGAAGGGCGGAGAGAACTGGTAACTAATGACAGGTAAGAGGCAACAGAGGATAGAACAGTCATCAATACCAGCAATCTGGAAGTCACGAAGTAATGAAGACTAGTATGTGACCAAATGAACTGGTTCTATCACAGTGATATCACAGTGATAGTTGGGTAGGGATAAAGAAGAACTAATAACAAAAGGCTAGGTATAGACCTAGGTGAAAAGCTGATAAAAAAATGAATGGCTGTTTTGTTGACTACAAACACTGAACCATATTCTTAAGTCCAATGAGGAGAGATCATAATTCATCTATGAGGTCAGAGCTGTCATCAACATGGGACCTGAAGCCATCAGGAAGGAACATGGGAGATTATAAAGAGAGTTAAGAATTGAAATTGGTAGGATCGAGTAGAAAGGGGTTAAGAACAGAATATAGAAGCTTGGAAGAGGGCAAGGAGATTGATTTTGGTTTAGAGAGTCCTATGAAAGAACTGACAGTGAGGAAGGCGAGGGGAGATTTAGGTCAGAACTGCCAAAAATTGGAAGCCAAATTTTCAAACCTGTGATTCGGAAAGTTGAATATTCCTAGTGCAATGAGAATTTTAATGTTATATGTTAAAAATTATGCTTTCCCGCTGGTTGGAATGGGTGAAGATTGAAGAGATGTTCTAGAAGGTGTAATGAATATTTGGGATTTCATTACACTGGTTGGAGTGCCACCAACAAACACCTGAGATCTGCTTTCCTTATTCTCTGAGCGTTGACGCTTTGCTAGATGGAACATTTGGTCAAAGTTGGCATCTCAACTGATAGAATTCAGGAAATGTGTTATTCCTGTCAGGGCATCAGCTACAGCATGCAGGGAGCTAGACAAGTCACTCTGGTGCTCACATCTGTCTATTTAAGATAGGAGATTATCAGTAAAACATAAATTAGGCAAAGAAATTATGATTGTAACATAGAGAATAATTTTGTACTAATGTATGGATAGTGATTTTAGACTAGTTCTCGTGCATTCACTTAAGCAGTTTTGTTGGACTTCTAAAGTATATGCTAAGGTAATTGAGTGCCTGGATAAAACAAAACAGAGCTTCTTTTAGAAAAATAATATAGTTAAACGTATGTAGATGTGTGCCTCTTATATGTTACTCTTGTATTTCCTGTAGCTTATGAAAAAAGCAATTGTTTTCTTGTTTTAGTTAGTGAAACGTGCACATTGTGCTCAGGGCAGTTTGACTAGCTTGAATGGCGTGAAACAACAGCACGATGTAAGCTGTGAACTGTGCTTGGAAATAAAGTTTTAATTGCAGGTGTCATCCATATCTGGTGGTAAGGTATATAGATATAGATTTAAAGAGTGTAATGATCTTGGTGTATTAAATAGTGGGTTAACTACTTCAGGGAAAACAAGTACATTCCTTTGAGCCCAAGGTTTTCATGGAGCAAAATGACTAGCGTGAGACATGGTGCCAGGTTGTTTTTCGGATGAAATACCTTGAATAAAATTTATTACTGGAATTATATGCATAAATTACATATTTACAACAAATTCCATTAGAAAAATACATCCAAAATTTAAGGGCAGTGTGAATGGGAATCAGGGTTGCTCCATATACATAGTTACTGCCATTTTAAATGCTTGGGATATCCGAGTAAACAATGCAACGCTTAAGATATGCTGTAGGACCTGCATTCAGGAACCTTTGAGCTACTATTTTTGCCATTTTTTTTTTGTCTGTTTGATTGGATATTTTCCCAATAGCTTGATCTTCTGGCCTAAAATTGATGACATTTATTTGGCAATAAAAGATTTGTGAGCTTTTAAAATACAAATTTTTGTCATTTTGTCTGATGTCCAAAATGCAGTTTATTCAGGTCTTTAATTCCGGTCAACAGAGGTTAGTGAAAAACGTTGCAACCAAGTACTCATTGTTTCAGCAGGCTGCTTCTATTTCTTAATATAAAAACTTGTTAATAAATGGTAATGTACTGCTTTTACACCTCTTGTCTACGGTTCCTTAGCTCATGCTTATTTGGCAATGTAAGTAGCCTGCCCTGGGCAGCAGATACTGTCATATTCTCCTGGCTTCTCTGCCAGTCATGCTGTGTCAACTGTGAAGTGCCACTGCAGTTTTTTCCATGTAGAAATTTGCCAAAGAAAGTTGGCTTTACTGAATTCATTTTGAAACTTCCTTTTAATGCTTCTTGTTTTTGAATGTTGGTTCGTTTGCACTGAAGTCTTCAGTGCTTCATCCACACGACTGGCAGTCAAGCTAACTTCTTTCTTAAATTGTTCAACTGGAGCGACAGCTTTTCAACCTATTGCATTTAAATTTTTTTGGATTTTTGTTGCTTACATAGATTCAAATTGCATGCTTGGCATTCAGACTAAAGAGTCTTTCTTACTGCGTCAGCAGTGTGCAGAGGACAGCCCCTGCCTCCTTTCATGCCAGCAATGAAACAGTGAAAGAACAATTTGACCTCAGTTCTTTTGAAGTATTTGTCTGAGTCAGAGCACTCTCTGCACTGTGAGTTTTGCCTGCACGACTCTTTTCCCATAGGGTTATTTGGTTTTTTGTTTTAATTTATTTAATCTTTCCTTTTTATGTTCTTTATTTCTGCATTTCTTTTTCCTGCTACTTTTGTTTACGTTTCAGTGAAGCCAATGGAGAATGAGTATTCCAGTTTTAGCCACATATTGTTTCCTTTCCCTACCCTCCCCCCGCTCCTATTTTTGCGTAGTTTTCTGGCAGCGTCTCCCCTCCATGGCAGTATTAAACTTTGCCATTTCTGTGACAAGCATATTCCCAGTACAGGAATACACCCTATTGATACCCACAAAAATTATATTATTGGATGAAGGCCATTTCCTGAGATAAGGCTCATTTTTCTGATCCTCTGTGCCCAAACAAGAGATATAATAAAAAAAAATAATTCCTTAGTAGTTTCAGAAAGTCATGAACCTCACCATCAAGATTAAATACTTGCTAGCTTCATGTATATTTAGGTACTCTGCTGACATTGGAAGAAGATTATTCCAAGCACTACAAGGATCTTGAAAAAGGCAAATTCAGTGAAATTGGCATCCAGGAAACTGTATGTGGAGAAAATGAGAATAAACTTCAGTATGCCTTCTCTTTCAAGCTAAGGAAGCTCCCTCTGCTCACTGGACAAGAACAGAGAGAGCCTACTTCTTGATGGAATGCTTTATGTATCTCTCATTGCTATAATCTGAGCAATCTGCAATTTATGATCTACTATAACTTGTAGTTCCTCCCAGCACAGTGTGTTCCTCTTTGGATGACTAAATTCTGCATCTCAATTTTAGGGCTGCTGTTTCATTGGAGGAAAGCAATCTGACATATTTTACTTGAAGGAATTGGCATAACAGCTGATGTGAGCTCACTGGTTCACATCAGAATAACACAAATAGAATACAGAAGTCTTATACTGGCAGCTTTTTCATCTACTTACAACACTGTTGTCTACATAACCTCCTTATTTAGTGACTGCAAGAATCATCACAAGCTCCAATCATTCAATGTCACCTTTCAAAAAAGACACGCTGCCTGTATTTAAATATAAAATTATGACTTAAAATCCTTCTGAGATGTAATGAAGAGGGTCACTTCGTCCTCAAGCAGCATTTACAGAGTATTGTATATAATGTCATTGCTTTCTGGATGCTTTCAACAAATACTAATTTGATTAATTACTGATGCCTTCTGATATCTGCCAAGCTTAAGGGAAAGATCTTCGTGTCATCCACTGAATATAAGGAGAGGCACCACCGAACGCATCTTGGGGATTTCAAAATCCTATGCTTCAGCCTGTCCTTCCCTTCCTATAGCCCTGGGTAAAAAAGATCTAGAAAATGTGTGAAGTAGCTGGTTATTCTAGGGAAATGTGTCCACTTCAGAGTTTCTCCACTGAGAGTTGATACGGTTACCATGTACTTGAATGGGTTTAAAATTTGTGGAAAATCTGCTGTGCATTCACTGGTAAGAGTTTGTGGCTGTGGGGGCTTTAGAAACTTCTCTTTCTTCTGGGCTCTTCCCTCATACTTTTGTAGACCTCGCTGACATAATTGCTGTGAACCTAGCCACAGCAATTGGGACTTAAAAGGTGTAAGGACTTCAGTCTTCTAGCCTAGACTATTTCAGATCAGAAAGTAGTTTCAGTAGTTCCATTTCTCTCAGATGACTTGGTGTTTATCATGGGACACAAGTGAATCTTTGTGTTCATTGTGCAACTCTCATGCATCAGGTCCTCATGACAACCTCCAAAAGGTTCCTTTCTTCCTTGTTTGGGTTCAGAGGTACAGACTTCAAGTCTGTTTACTTAAAAATCACCTAGCATTTCCACAGTGCTATGTCCTCTCACCTTGAATTTAGCATATGTATCTGAGGTGTGAATAAGAATCCATGTCTTTGTCCCAGGGTCACTCTCTCCTCCTTTTTCATCTTTCCCTGACTTTGCTGATGAATTGGCCAGGTTATCTAAGTACTGAACCATTGTTTCCCTGACATATGAATCCTTAGGGATGTGGCCCTTGGGGATGACATTAAATTTGTGACCGTTTCTCTACTTGCCTCAGTAACTATGCTGACTACTACTTTTCTGTTATTGTGAGAGAAGTCAGGAAGATTCTTGAGATAGAGACCTGCTGCAGCAGGAGTTACACTGTCTTTTTTATTCTTCTCGTAATCGAGGCATAGTTCCGTTCACTTTAGGAGAATCATAGAATCACAGAATGGTTTGGGCTGAAAGGGTCCTTAAAGATCACCTAGTTCCAACCCCCCCCTGCCGTGGGCAGGGACACCTTCCGCTAGACCAGGTTGCTCAAAGCCCCATCCAGCCTGGCCTTGAACACTTCCAGGGAGGGGACATCCACAACTTCTCTGGGAAACCTGTTCCAGTGTCTCACCACCTTCGTCATGAAGAATTTGTTCCTAATATCTGCTTTAAATCTACCCTGTTTCAGTTTAAAACTGTTAAATCTCATGCTATCACTACACTCCCTGACAAAGAGTTCCTCCCCATCTTTTCTGTAGGCCCCTTTAAGGGGGAATAGGGTTTCATAGAATATGTTTTATGATACGAAAAAGAAATTACTTTAGAAAGTTAAATAGCTTTATTTACAAACTCAAATTCATGTGGGAATTTGCATTGCTCCAAAGGGTTGGTTAATTTGCATATCTCATGTTTATTTTCATTAATAAAGCAAAGTACTTTCTGAAATTTTCTGTATGTGTTGGAAGGCCACAATCCTACTGCTCAGTCTCTCTGTGGTACTCAGCATCTCCGCAGGGCGTTCTGAGTCCAGTGTAGCAGCTGCTTAGCTACTTGTTGGAGAATTCCACCACTGGACTCTGCGAACATGTTGGCTGAGAGCCTGGGCTGCTTCACTTTGGTGGACCATGAGCAGGCATTCAAAAGTGACAAAAGGTCTTCTTATACTGGAAAGTCACGGAGGCATGTTTTCATAGTCACCAAAAAATACCAACCTTTCTCCTTCAGCACTGAGGCTGTCCACTAATTCCAAGTTCCCTAACTGGAGAAATAATGCATTCCTGCCTTCGATCTCTTTTCTGCCTTAGAATCCTCTATGAGTTAAGTCCAATACAGCCAAAATGGTCCTCTTCACTACAGCATAGCAAAAGCTGGCTGGTGTCAGTGTTAGAATACTGGCCATTGTGATGATTTTTTTCATACAGATTTTTAGGATACTGAGCCACAGTCGATATTCTCTACATCAGAGTTGGATGCTGGGTAAGTTAGTAACAGCCAGTCAGGTCTGACTGGGCAAACCTACCCGAATAAGAGTATTAAGTCCTTCCCTTGCCAGATGGCTAAGCCAGTTATCTCTTTGCATGCTTTGAGCTGTGAGATCTTATACTAGCTATTTCACAGTGCTGAGACGTGTTCCAGCAGCTCTGTCTGCAATCACCAGGCTTAGATGCTCTCCATTTTCTCAGCTTGCAGTCTTGATGTTTCTCAGAGTCTAGTGAGTGAGTGAGAAAATTCCATCTGAGATGGAGAAACCTTCCCTACTTTCTTTATTAGGTATAATCTTTGCAAGGATAAGTTGCTCACAAACTTTGGATATCAAGAATTTTTTGCCGTAGTACAATGGCAGAACTAGGGCCATTTGAAAATCTACTTGCCTGTTTCTGTCCATTTGTTGTGGTTTGAGCCCAGTTGGCAACAAAGAACCATGCGGCCGCTCACTCACTCCTCCCCCTGGCACTGGGATGAGGAGAAAATGTAAGGAAGCCTGGTGGGTGGAGACACGGACAGGGAGGGTTCACTCACCAGTTATGGGCACGGGCAAAACCAGACTCCACTTGGGGGAAAATATAGTTATCGATCAAAGCAGAGTAGGATGAGGAGACATGAAAAGCCAGATCTCAAACCACAAAAAACACCCTCTTCCCCAGCCCTCCTTCCTTCCCGGGCTCAAGTCCCCTCACTCCTGATGTCTCTCCCTCTTCCCCCCTCAGCGGCACAGGGGGACAGGGAATGGGGGGTGCAGTCAGATTGTCTCTGCTGCTCCTTCCTCCTCAGGTGGGGAGAGCTCCTCACACGCTTCCGCTGCTCCAGCGTGGGGTCCCTCCCATGGCAGACAGTCCCTCACGAACCCCTCCGACGGGAGTCCTTCCCGCGTGGTGCAGCCCCTTAGGAACGCACCAACCCAGCATGGGCTGCCCACAGTCGCAGTTTGCTTCAGGAGCAGGCACCTCCTCCCCTGGCGTGGGGTCCTCCAGCGGCTGCAGGTCCTTCTCTGCCTTGCCGTGGTCCTTCACGGGCTGCTCCACCATGATCCTCCATGGGCTGCAGGGGCACAGCCTTTCCTCTCCCCACGGGCTGCAGGGGAATCTCCACTCCAGCCGCCTCCTCCCCCTCCTTCCTCACTGACTCCCGATATCTTCATAGATGTTTCTCTCACCTTCCCCTCCTCCCTCTGCTGCAGGTCTCCAGAACTGCTCCTCTGTCCCCTCCTTAAATACGTTGTGGCAGAGGCCCATCTGTTGTCTCTAAATGGCCCGGCCTCAGCCTGGGGCAAGGGTGACTTGGAGCTGGGGGAGCTTCGAGCAGCTTCTGGCAGGGGCCACCCACCTGTGTAGCCCCTGCCCCTGCTACCAAAGCCCCGCCACACAGACCCAACATGCCATTCCAGAAAGGTCAAAAGGAGCAGCAGTCCATGTGCAGAAAATTATCCAAGTGGGTAACAATTTGTTTCAGGACTTACATGCTATAGGACCACTAGGGTGGTTTTTTCCAAGAGTGCCTTAAACTAGTTTCATTAGAGCTCAAGTGTTATCGTTAATATTGTTAAGGAATCCAGAAATAGTGCTGACTGTAGGACAGAGCAATCTGAGAGCCGCTGTTCTGAAAAGAAGACCAATACCTCTGTCATACTTAATTAGTGAATGTAAAGAGGGGACTATTGTCTGGAAATAACAAGATATGACTATGTTTATAGACATAAACTTGAAAGGCAGCACTTTGCAGAAGAGTAAGTGGTTCTTTGATAAGCATGTTTTCCATATGGACAGCAGGTACTTACCTTTCATTCTCTTAGGGGCTTTTACATTTGAGAGAAACCGAGGGGTCTTTTTATTTTCCTGTCTTTATTTGTACTGCAGCAAATGGTACATGGATTATGTGTAAGTAATATAAACACCATTAAGCTGAGACCAATTTATAGTTCAGGGATTTTCAAACACAATGATATGAATGGTTATTACAGTTTTTGGTATTATAACCATTGCTTTTGCAGTAGTGTGAATTCTGATGCACAATACAAGAAGTCAGAAAGCCTGGTATTTTCAGTGTTCAAAAGCATCAGTTATATTGTGCAATTTAATGTAATTGCTTTGAGGGATTTCAGACATATTCATGATATGGTTACAGAGAAATACAGTTTCTGGTGTGGTGTATACTATAAAGGCAACTATTTTCTTTTTTTACAGATAGAGCAATGTATTTGATGAGACTTAGTATCTAAATTGCCACTTTCTGTAATTAAGCACTACATCTTCCACGTTTTCAGATCTTAAAAATGGAGTTTTATAAGTAACTGGGTGATCAAAACCGTGGTTACCCCAAACTATTAGAAAAAAATTGATTACTGATCCAAACAACAGTACCTACTAGTTTGCAGTTCTGTTTGTAGCAGTACCTGAAAAAACTAAGGCAATTGACTTTAAAAATTTTTCTCTTTGTTAGATTTTTAAATTAATAACTAAAATAATATTTATTAATTATTGTATTAAGCAT